>CAUYTI010138257.1:0-48208 GCA_963575145.1 Galago senegalensis
GTATTTATAGCTTGCCGAACTTCTTTCTGGGCTCAGCTCCCCGTCTTTGGCCTCATAGATTCTGTTTCCAACCAGTTTTTCTTCCTTTGCTCAGGAGCCTCTGACCAGGGTTGCTACCAGTTGGCCATCTTCCCAGAATCCTTCTCTTTTCTTTTTTTTTTTTTTTTTTTTTTTTTTTTTTGCAGAATCTCACTTGTCCCAGTAGAATGCTGTGGCGTCAAAGCTCACAGCAACCTCAAATTCTTAGGCTCAAGCAATTCTCTTGCTTCAGCCTTCCAAATAGCTGGGACTACAGGTGCCCATCACAACGCCTGGCTATTTTTAGAGATGGTGTCTCACTCTTGCTCAGGCTGGTCTTGAACCTATGAGCTCAGGAATTCACTCACCTCAGCCTCCCAGAGCACTAGGATTACAGGTGTGAGCCACCGCGCCCGGCCTCATCTCTATCTACTATTGACAATATTCCATTATCTGGATAAACCACACTTTCTGTATTCATTCACCTATTGAAGGACATCTCCGTTGCTTTCAAGTTTGGGCAATTATGAATAAAACTGATATAAACATTCATCTTTTATAGGTTTTCATGTGGACATTAAGTTTTCAATTCCTTTGGATAAATACCAAAAAGCACTGATCACAGGATCATAGAATAATAAGAGTATGTTTGCTTTTGCAAGAAACCACCGGACTGTTTTTCAAAGTGGCTCTGTGTATAACTTTGCATTCCCACCAGCAGTTAATGAGAATTCCTATCACTCTACACTTTTGCCAGCATTGGGCACTGTCAGTGTTCTGGACTGAGCCAGTCTAATAGATGTGTAGTGGTACATGTATCTCAGTGTTGTAATTTGCATTTCTTTGATGACATATGGAACACGTCTTCATATGCTTATTTGCCAACTGAGTATCTTCTTTGTTAAGGTATCTGTTCTGGTTTTTGGACCATTGTTCAAGGAGATGGTTTGTTTTCTTATTGTTGAGCTTTGAGAGTTCTTTATACATTTTGGATAACGGTCCTTCATCAGATGTGTTTTCTGCAAATATTTTCTTCCAGTCTGTGGTTTGTCTTCTCATTTTCTTGACTTTGTCTTTTACACAGAAGAAATTTTAAACTTTAATGAAATACAGCTTATCAATTCTTTGATGTTGTATCTAAAAAATCATCACCAAACTTAAGGTCAACTATATTCAAAAATAGTAATATCCTCAGAGAGTTAAGACATTGCATCCAAAAACCAAAAAAAGGCCATTAAAAGGGGACTATTTTGAGAATAAAAAGGAAGTAAAGTAAAACATCAAAAAGCATAAAAGGTAACCAGACTAAGAGACACAACATCCAAAACTAAGAAACAAGAGTTATAGAAAGTGAGAACAGAGAAAATGAGGAATGGAAATCAACAAAATAATTTAAGAAAAGAAAGTTTTCCAGAATACAAATACACACATTTCCAGACGGAAGGGCCAATGAAAGTATAACAAAATTAATAAAAAATCCCCCTATATCAAGGCATAGTCATGTGAAATTTCAGAACTCTGAGGACAAATAGAAGATTCTGTATGCTTCAGAAAGGAAAAAACAAACAGGTTGCATACAAACAAATGAGGAATCAGATGGCTTTAGACTTCTCAACAATAATACTAAAAGCAAGGACACTGGAAGAACAAGAAGCAATGGAGAAGATAGTGATTTCTTGAATATGAAGGCACAGGCAACAAAACAGATAATAGGTAAAGTGAACTTTGTGAAAATTTTAAAATATGGCAATGCGTAGAATGGGAGAAAATGTTTTCAAATCATCTATCTGATAAGGGATCAATATCCACAACACATAGGGAAATCCTATAACTCAATACAAAAAGAAAAAAAAAACAACCTGATTCCAAACTGAGCAGAGGGTTTGAATAGACTTCCCATTGAAGATAAACAAAAAGCCAGTAAGCACATGAAAAGATGCTCAACATCATAAATAATCAGGGAAATCCAAATCAAAACTATAATGAGATACTACCTCACACCAGTAGGATAGCGATTGTCAAAAAAAACCCCAACAAATCAGGGAATAATAAGTACTGGCAAAGATATGGAGAAATTGAAACCCCTGTAAACTATTGGTGTGAATGTAAATGGTATAGAAGAAATGGAATTACTGTATAGTCAACCCTCAAAAAATTAAAAATACCTCTGGGAGGCCAAGGTGGGTGGATTGCCTGAGCTCAGGAGTTCGAGACCAGCCTGAACTACAGCAAGACCCCCATCTCTGAAAAATAGCTGGGCATTGTGGTGGGTTCCTATAGTCCCAGTGCTACTCAGGAGGCTGAGGCAAGAGGATTGCTTAAGCCCAAGAATTTGAGGTTGCTATGAGCTATGACTCCATAGCATTCTACCAAGGGTGACAAAGTACAACTCTGTCTCAAAAAAATAAAAAATAGGACTACTCTATGATCCAGAAGTGTCTCAGTATATAATCAAAAACAGGATTATCAAAAAGACAAGATATAACAAACTTTGGCAAGGATGTGAAGAAAAGGGAACCCTAGTGTACCAGTGGAAACGTGGAGTGGTGCAGCCATTGTGGAAGATAGTATGAAGGTTTCTAGAAAGAATTAAAAGTAGAACTACCATTTGACCCTGCAATGCCTCTTCTGAGTATATAGCTAAAGGAGATGAAGTCATCAACTCATAAGGTTCACTGCAACATTATTCACAATAGCCGAGAGAAGGTACCATCCTAAGTGTCCATCAACAGATAAACAGATAAAGAAAACTATATACAGATATATAGTTTTTTCTCAATGGAATATTATCCACCCTTAAAAAAAGAATGAGATCCTGTCATTTGCCCCAATGTGGATGGACCTGGAGGACATTATGCTAAGTGAAATGAACCAGACATAAAAAGAAAAATATTGCTCAATTTCATTGATATGTGGAATCTAAAAAACAAAAATAAAAGGGGTTAAATGTACAGAAAAAGAGAAGAAAACAGTGTCTGGGATGGTGGTTGGAAGAAACAAGGAGATGTAAACCCAAGTAGACAAAGTAGCAGTAATGTAGGCTGCAGAAGTTTGGACACCTAATACATAAAGTGAGGACTATAATTAATAAAATTATATTGGGGGTTTTCGTTAAATAAGTAGATTTTAGCTTCTCTCATCAAAAAAAGTAGCTATGTGAGATGATAGGTATGTTAATTGGCTTTACTATAATAACCATTTTACTATCTACACGAATACCATAACTTCATATTATAAATCTCAAGTATATGCAATAAAATGTATTGAAAGAAAGAAAGTTTTATTTCTAAAAACAATAATAATGATGATTGCAAAAAGTCTTTCCTTGGAGGAGTGGAAAGATGGTTGCACTTTTATTTTTGAATGTTTTAAATTAATATTATTTTTATTTAACAAATCGTAATTGTGTTACATTTATAGACTACAATGTGAGGTTTGATATACGTATGCAACGTGGAATGACCACATCAAGATAATTAATATACCCAGCACCTCACTCAATGGTTTTGTGGCAATACACTTGAAATCTACTCTTAGTTGTTTTCAAATATATAGTATATTACTATTCAATACAGTCACCCTGCTGTGCAACAGATGTCAAAACATATACCTCCTGTGTAGCTGAGACTTTGTGCTTTTGACCAGCACTTCCCATTCCCTTGCTCCCTTCTCTCCAAGTAGTATAGAACCACCATTCTATACTCAGCTTCTATGAATTCAACCTTTTTTAGATTTCACATGTAAGGGAGATCATGTAGTATTTGTCTTTCTGGGCCTGACTAATTTCACTTAGCTTAATGTCCTCTAGTTTCATTCATGTTATCCCAAATAACAGAATTTTGGTCTTTTTAAAGGCTGAATAGCATTTCCTTGGATGGATATGCCACATTTTCTTTATCCATTCATCTACTGATAGACATTTAAGTTGATTTCAAATCTTGGCAATTCTGAATAGTTCTGCAACGAACATGCAAGTGCAGATAGTTCTTCAAAATATTGACTTCAATTCCTCTGAATATATCCCAGAAGTAATATTGCTAGATTATATGGTAGTTATATTTTTAGTTCTTTAAGGATGAAAGCAGAGTCTTAAAGAGATATTTATACATCCATATTTATAACAGCATTATTCACAACAGCCAAAACATGGAAGCAACCCATGTGTTCACTGATGGTGAATGCACAGAATGCCTAGGTGAGCACAGGCATTCTGATCATAGGCTAAGTAATTGAGCTCCTACTTGGCTCTTCATGCCCTACAACCTAGATCAACTGAGGATATGTAAAAGGTATGCTTTTATCCAATCTTTCCCAATCCTTAGCATGCATCAAAATCTCAGAATGGCTCATTAAAACACAGACTGCTGGGCCCCAACCTGGGATTCAGAGTCAGTAATTATGGAGAAACAGCTAGAAGTTTCTAAGAAGGTCCCAGATGACTGATGCTGCTGACCAGGGAATCATACTTTGAGACCACCTCAGCAAAAGCACTTGGCCTACAGTGTTCCATGTCACCTACCTCTGGGAGCCTTAGTCACTCTGGCTGCCCCACCTAGGAGCTGATACATCCACCAGCATTCCAGGGATGCCTATAGTCGCAGGGAACACCATTCATGCTCCAAGTTACGTGTGTCTGGCTCAGAAACCTAACAGAAATTAAACACACATAAGTGAAAATAAGTGTATATAAGAGCTTCATGTCCTCCCGTGTCTAGTTCTGAGAATGTCAGTCCTGGATGCCCAAGCACATAGGTTTATTCAACAAATCTTCAGGCTCAACCCCGTTATGCCTTGGATCAAACTGAAGCCCTGCCTGTGTCAGTGTGGCCACCTGGCAAGCCATTGTTCTCTCGCTCCTGTTATTTCAGTTTTGTTTCACTAATCTTCAACCCCTTATAATTTGAAATGAATTTAGGAGCCATTTAAAAATTAGTAACTCGTGTAAAAACCTATGGGATGCAGCTGGAGTCAATCATACATTCATTGAGAGAACATATTAATATATAGTGATGCTTTCTAGGTGCTAAAACAGTGAACAAACCCAACAAAAATCCTTAACTTCATTGACCTTACCTTCAAGGGAAGAGTGTCAAGCATAAATAAAATAAGTAAACTATATGGAATTTTAGAAGCTGCTAAGTGAAACCGAGTAGAGAGAGGAGAGGAGGAAGGAGTTACAGTTTTAGCATGGCCAAGGACAGCATCATGACAAAGTGACTTGCAGGAGGTTGAGAAGCAAGCAGTTGCCTTGTGAAGGGCAGGGCATTCCAGACTGTCTGGGCAGAGGATGGAGCTGGGAGCAGGAGAGGAGGCAGGGTGGTGGGGAGAACAGACAAAGGAGCACTATGTATGGTTACACAGGGTATTAATTTTATCAATGGGTGCTAAAATCCAGCCCAGGTCCACTGGCCAAGTCACTCACCCTGGTGCAAGACTGTGTCCTCCTAGAGAAAGGGGAGCCTTTTTTCCAACTCACAAGGAGTTCACAGGAAACATGCATAGTTAGTGCTGACCCTTGAAAGTAGCTGTCAAAGACCATAAAGGATTTTCAGCAAAGACATCTGACTTGTGTTTTAAGAGGGTTACTTTAGCCTCGGTATTGAGGATAAATTGTAGGGGTTGGCAGGGATAGCAAAAATGGATGTAGGGAGACCAGTGTGGCAGTTAACCTAATAAAAGAGGGGAACATGATGCTGGCTTGAACCACCGAGGCAAGAGTGGAAGAGGAGGGATGTGACTGTATTTTTGATATATTTTTAAAGGAGCACCATCAGTGTTTACTGACAAATGTTTATAGGACAAACAGAGAAGTCAAGGATGATTCTAAGTATGGGGCATACCAGTGGAGGAGGTGAGAAGTGGCTGGATTCTTCATATATTTTTAAATGACAGCCATCAGTGTTTGCTAACAAAAGGATATAGGATAAATAGAGAAGTCAAGGATGACCCCAAGTATGCGGCACGAGCAACCAGAAGGATGAAGCTGCCATTGAACTCAGGATGAAGGAAGCTGACAGAAGACACAAGTTTCAGAGAAGTAACAGGAGTTCACTTTAGAACATGACGCATTTTGAGATCCCTGTTAGATATCTTATGTGGTCCTGCTGAGGAGCTATAGGTTAAGTCTGGAGTTCAAGGTAGAAGAGCAGACTGCAGAAATAAAAGTGAGCATTTTAAGCCCCATAATGGTAAGTAAAGCCATGAGGTTGGGCAAGGTCACCAGCAGAGAGAGAGAAGCAAAAAAGACTGGGGTTTTCCAACACTAAGACATAGAGGAGAAAAGAAGGAACCAGCCAAGGAGGCCGAGATGGAGTGGCCAGTGGGACAGGATGCAAGCACAGCAGGACACAGAGGCCAAGAGCAGGAAACAGCGAGAAGGAAGGGCTGATAGACAGTGTGATGTGCTGTCGAAAGATCCACTGGGCAGAGACTGAGAGGTGAGCACTACACTTGGCAGCGAGGAGGTATGGTACCTTCTCAGAGAAACACTCGTAACCTTTAACCTTTATCCTAAACAAAGATGGGAAATAAACATCCAACTTAAGAAGACAGAAAAGTAAATATTTTTAAATTGGAAAACTTATTTTTCTAAAACCATAAATTAATCAAAAAGAAAAAAAAACACACACACACAATACTGATGATTCCAAGAGTGGGTTCTATAAAAGCACCAATAGACATAAACCTCCGGTAAGACTAAATAAGAAACGACTGAATAAGAAAGAAAAAATACACACATTCAGTGTTTAGAAGGTAAATGGCACCCTAATTTCAAAGGTTTTAAAAATTGTGAGAAAATAGGTCAATGTTAGCCCTATAACATTTGTATTGATAAAATGGATTCTATTTCAGGAAAATGCCACATTACCAAAACTAACTTGAGACAAAGGGATAAAAAGGACCAGCTCAATAACCGTTAAATAGTTTTAAGAGACTGTTAAAGACAAGTCACTAAAAACACTAAGTATACATGGTCTTAAAGCAAAGCTTTTTTATTAAAACTAAAAGAACACGTAGTTCCTAAGTTACCTAATTTATCACACACACACAGACACACACACGTGCACATGCACTGGGGCGCACATATCTGCCTGGATGTCCAAGCTAAGAGTCAGTACAAAAGGCAAATTCTAGAACAATATGCATTGCATGGTGCCATTTTTGTTCAAAATGTGTGTGTTCCTGAATGTACAGGAAAAAAAATTTTTTAAAGGCTATCTACCAAGTCATTCCCATGTTTGCCTCTGGGGGCTGGGGCTCATTCACTTACTCAACAATTTTTTTTTTTTTCTTGAGAGAGAGTTTCACTCAGGCTAGAGAGCCACGGCATCAGCCCTGCTCACGGCAATCTCAAGTTCCTGGGCTGAACCCATTCTCTTGTCTCAGCCTCCCGAGTAGCTGGGACTACAGGTACCCACCACCAAACCCAGCTCATTTTTCTATAGAAACAAGGTCTCCCTCTTGCTCAGGCTGGTCTCAAACTCCTGAGCTCAAGGGATCCTCCTAGAGTGCTAGGTTTACAGGCCCAAACTGCCACGCCTGCCTCTGCAAGTATTTACTGAAAGTTTACCTTAGACCACGTCATGAATGATGATTCTAAGTTATCAGATCTTTTTCTGTACTCATTACTTCTATGCTGAAGGAAAGTATTTTTATTTTATGCATTTTATAAAAAGCAACAGAGGCATATAGTAAAACTCATGGCACAAAAGGGAATAGAGTGGACGCCTCCCCCACATCAGGGCCAAAGGCTTGAGTTCATGCGGCTCAGAGGCCTTCACTACTGGCCTCTCCATACACATCCGCAGGGGTATTTCTTACATTCGGGAGCCTGTGGCGATTGACAAGCAAATCCCCCTCATTTGGAGCAGACTTGTCTTGTTTTCTACCAGAAAGCTGTTGCTAAGGTGCTAAATGGGAAGCACAGAGGGCCTCTGTACTGTCTCCTTAGTTAGTCTCAGCCACACACCAGCATCGCTGTCAGCTCATCAGTACGAATGTTCCTTCTACAGACCCACCTTTAACGCCACAGGTAGCTAGGGTAGGGAAGAAGAGCTGCCGAGCAGCAGAGTGGGAGAGAGGATTGGCTTTTCACACAGCCCCTGCCCATTCCACCTCTTCCAACTCAGCAGAGGCATCTGCATGCTGCCAGTTACTGCCTATGTCCCCCAGGGATCTTCTCAGTTTCCTCCATGACCAGCTCAGAGCCTCACACCTTGAGCAGTTCCCACCTGCTTCCCAGCTTCTAATACTCCTGCCTGCTTTCCAACGTCTAAAATACGATCATTGTTTACTCTCTCTGTTCTTCCTGCCCTTGTAAGTTCATGACCGCTTTTAAATCTCTTTGCTGTTATCACTGCACTAGACAATGAGGAGGTTTGAGTACGTTCTCCAAGAAATCTGCATAACCTTAAACCTTTATTCTAAAGCAAGATTGAAAACACTACCACCTACTTTCCAGCTTCTAAAATATGATCATTATTTTCTCTCTCTCTCTTCTTCTTGCCCTTGTGAGTCTATAACTACTTTTAAATCCCTTTACTATAGTCTAGTGAGATACTAGCAGGGAGAAAAATTAAATGCCATGGTAACCCTGAAATTTTCATTAATTTTTGTTTTGTTTCATTTGGTTGTGAGATAGGGTCTTGCTCTGTTAACCCAGGCTGGTATGTCATGGCATGGTCATAGCTCACTGTAGCCCCAAAATCTTGAGCTCAAGAGATCTCCCCCTGTCAGTAGCTAGGAATACAGGAACCACCACCATGCCCAACTTTATATATATATATATATATATATATATATATATATATATACATACATACATATATATCATTTTTGGTTTTTTTTAGAGACAGGGTCTCACTATTGATGCTCAGACCAGTTTGAAACTCCTGTCCTTTAATGATTCTCCTGCTTTAGTGTCCCAAAGTTCTGGGATTACAGGCATGAGTTGCCATGCCCAACCCCATTAATTTTTTAAAATAAAGTAAAGCTATTTTTTAAATAGCTCAATAGTTCAATACAAAGAACCATAACTGAAGAAAAAAAAACAAATAACCCAATTCAAAAATGGGCAAAGAACTGGAATAAGACATTTCTCCAAAGAAAATATACAGATAACCAATAAGCACATAAAAAGATGTCCAACGTCACTGGCTGCTACGGAAATGCAATCAAAACCCCAATATGATACTACTTCACAAACATTAGGATGGCTATTATTAAAAAAACAACAGCAACACGGGTAGCACCTGTGGCTCAAAGGAGTAGGGCACCGGCCCCATATACCAGGGGTAGTGGGTTCAAATCTGACCCTGGCCAAAAACTGCAAAAAAAAAACCGGCAACAATAAAACACCCAGAAAATAACAACTGTTGGTGAGGAGATGGAAACTCTGTGCATTACTGGTAGGATGCACAGTGGCACCGCCTTTGTGGAAAACAGTTTGGCAGTTCCTTAGAAAATTAAACATTAGAGTTATCATATAATCCAGCACTTCACCCAGCACTCTGACAGGCTGAGGCAGGTGGACTGCTTGAGTTCACAAGTTCAAGACCATCCTGAGCAAAAGCAAGACTCCATCTCTAAAAAATAGCCAGGCACTGTGGTGGGCACCTGTAGTCCCAGATGCTTGGGAGGCTGAGACAAGTGGATTGTTTGAGCCCAAGAGTTTGAGGTTGCTGTGGGCCAGAGAATCGTTAAAGGACAGGAGTTTCAAACTGGTCTGAGCATCAATAGTGAGACCCTGTCTCTAAAAAAAACAAAAAAAATAAAAATTTTATATCTATCTATCTCTCTCGCTCTCTCTCTATATATATATATGTATATGTTGGGCATGGTGGTGGTTCTCCTGTATTCCTAGCTACTGACAGGGGGGAATTTGCTGTGTTTGAGGTTTGTGATGCCAGAGTACTTTACAGGGGGGTAAGAAAGTGAGACTCTGTCTCAGAAAAAAGAATTCAGCAGTTCTACTTCTAGGTACACATCCAAAATAACTGACAGCAGGAATGCAAACAGATACTTGCACAGCAGTGTCCACAGCAGTGTTACTCACAATAGCCAGAGGTGGGAACAACCTACGTGTCCATCAGTGGATGAATGGTAACCTTAACATGTAATGAAATTCTACCACATGTTACGACAGGGATGGACTGTGAGAACCTGCCTGACTGTGAGCCTAAGTGAATAAGCCAGACTCAAAGGACAAACATTGGCTGATTCTACTAACACGAGGCACCTAGAATAGGTAAACTCATAGAGACAGCAAGTAAAATAGAGGTTACCAAGGACTAGGGTGAGAGCAGAATGGAGAATTAGTATTTAATGGGTATAAATTCCTGTTAGGGATGATGAAAAACTTCTAAAAAATGGAAAGTGTTGATGGTGGCAAAACATTGTACTTAATGATACTGAATTATATACTTAAAAATGGTCTAATGATCAATTTCATTATATAGATTTTATCACAATAAAGAAACTTTTAATAGAACACACACACTCCAAACACCAGTGATTAGCATGAAGGTGCTCTATTAAATAAATTTCTGGGTAAAGTTAGGGTTGAGCAGAAACCTTTTTGTTTCACCTATCAAAAAATCCTTTCTTGGCTCAGTGCCTGTAGCTCAGTGGGTAGAGCACCAGTCACATACACCGGGGCTGGCGGGTTCAAACCCAGCCCAGGCCTGCTAAACAACAATGACAACTGCAACCAAAAAATAGCTGGGCATTGTGGCAGGCCCCTGTAGTCCCAGCTACTTGGGAGGCTGAGGCAAGAGAATTGCTTAAGCCCAGAGTTTGAGGTTGCTGTGAGCTGTGATGCCACAGCACTCTACCGAGGGCGACATAGTGAGACTCTGTCTCAAAAAAAATTAATTAATTAATTAAGTAAATAAAATAACTAAAAAATCTTCCTTAAGCTCACTTTCCTCCTCACAGGCCCTACTGGCAAGAGAGCCTTCAGCTGTACTGTGCACCAAGATTTCTGCGCAAGCCAGCAGGAAATGATTAGCCAATAGCTCAGTCTTCCTGCAGCTGGCTTTCATTGACTAGTACAGTGTTGTAAAATATTTTCATTTGCTGCCAGCTCTTAAAAATTAAGAAATCCATCTCCAACTTTTCTTAAATGTCAGAGGATCTAGTGGCTCTGGGCTGACGGTCCTGCACAGACACAGTGAGTCAAGGTACTAAGAGCCAGCAGCAGCTGCTGCCCGTTTTAAACAGCAGGTCCTGGTCAGTTCACTAGAGTCCCATCTGACCTACTTACTCTCTACATCACCTGCCTCCCCAAAGGTATTTTAGTTTTTAGCCCTTTTATAAGAGGTAGTTAAAAAGAAAAATGAAGATTATCTAGAAAACTGCTGAAATGTCATAATCCTAGGACACCTTGCGTTCATCTTCCTGTTTTCATTCATACAAATGAGGGGACGGAGTGAATTTCATTTAAGGCGCACTGAGAAAGGTTAGTAAAGACTTCACGTTTTATAAAGTGGCATTTTTTAAAAAGTGACAGTGAATGTACTTTCCTAATTGCATCTGGGGACAATAGTAAATTTAGGGAACAAAATTCACTGTAGGACTTTGTATATAATTACAGATAAAATCAACTCAAATCTATTCAGCAAGTGAGTTGTCAAAAGAGATTATTCATCAATCCTGAACTGAGTTGTCACAGTAAATAGTGGGGAAGAAGTAATAACAAATACATATTATTTAGATTGTTAGCTACTGTGTAGGTATTTAGGAATTACAGATGACACGATGCATTGAATTTGGGGTCTGAATACCTGGGGGTTTTTGAATTCTAATTGCCACTTCTTAGCAATAGGAGGTTTGATGGAAGAATGAGAAAAATATTATCCATTCTGAGTTTTGTTAATAAGGACATAATACATGTGACAAAGCTCTGTAGGCTGTAACTCAGTATCCAAATGGGAGCTAGGATATCTCTGCAATGTTTTCTATATTTATAGTTTCCATTGGCTCACTGCTACTCTAAGTACGGTCTGTGAAATGATGCTGTCCATAAACTCTTCGCTACAGGTCTGCAATAAGATGAATTCCAGCTGATTAAGTAAACCTCTGGAAACAGTGATTACAAATTGCCACAACACTCAAGCATGCAATCAGTGGCTCCTTTCACTGAGCAAGTTGTAGACCAGCCCAGTGTCAGTGAACTTGGAAGATGAGGTGCAGGAGGCATGAGCTACAGACAGGTCCTGAGCAGGTGTCTTTATGTCACCATTTGAACATGATGGTGACATAAAGGAAGAGTTATTTTCTCAGCTTCCTTGCTAACAAACACAGCTCTGAACTGTATAAAAATATGGAAGATGACATTGTTCACAGTGTGACTTAGAGTGTATGTTTCAGGGAGAGGCATATAATCTGACTGCACAGCTGCAGAGGCAAGAAAGTGTTCAGGGGGGTGTTACTCAGATTAAGGAGCTTGCATGTAATGTCAGTGTCCTGCTTCCTTTGTGAAAAAATTCCCCTATGACCAGGTGTGGTGGCACACATCTATAGTCCCAGCTACCGAGGAGGCTGAGGTGAGAGGATTGCTTGAGCCCAGGAGTTTAAGGCCAGTATGGGCAACATGGCAAGACCCCATCTCCATAAAACTAACTAAATGAATATCTTTTTAATTAAAAATAATTTTATAAACATTCCCTTATGAAAAAAAATATATCAGCAGAACCAAAGAATGTGATTAGTGACCTAGGAAAAATTATGAATCATGTAAGGGGTAATGCTTTAGATTTGATATTAATCTCTTCATTATATATACTGTGAAAGCTGATCACAAAGGATTGTTATTACTGTGGATGTACCATAGATATTAAAGGGAAGTGTGGAGACTATCTGAGCTATGAACAAATTGTTCTGAAAGATCAAATAAATCAATTTGGCTCTAGTATTTTACAGCTGTGAACTGGGTAGCCAAATATGCTTTTTGTCACCAATCATCAATAATCTTAATCTTCACATGTCCAGGCAAAGAATGAATATAACTGTTTTTGATAGCACATAACACTGAAGGGCAAAAAGGAAGGAAAGCTAGAAGCTTTAAAAAAGAAAACTTTTTTTGCAGTTTTTGGCTTGGGGCTGGGTTTGAACCCACCAACTCTGGTATATTGGGCCAGCGCCCTACTCCTTTGAGCCATAGGCATCGCCCTGAAAACTTAACTTTTTATGAGTTAAACAACAATGATCAATGAAGAGATGAAAATGTTGATATTTTACATCTATGAAAAGTTATCATGAAATGCCTTGTAAATTAAAAAGAACATTTTGATTTTTTATTTTCTATAAAAAAGTATAGGAAATTCATGGATCTAGAAGCCATTTGTTTTCTCAAAATAAAATTTAAATTTAACAATAATTTTACATTATAAATGACTGAAACCTGTGGCCAAAATTTAAAATATACTTCCAAAATGCTGTATCATTTGCTTCATTGTATTAAAAATTATTATCTTGGGTATGCTGAAATTGTTTTTAGTTAGTTAGTTTTTTGGATTTGTTTTTCTATATTTATGTGTCCATCCAAACACCTCATATGCCTCTAGGCACTGTTAGAAATGATCAAGACAATATTAACAATTGATCTTCCACATCTAGTTCAGGATAAAAGGCAAACTAAATCATTTCACCATTGTACAACACTTTGCTGTAATGTACTTCCAGGATAATTTACTGTTTATGTGAATCAATGATTTAGCTGAAGTTGTTTTTAAACTCTTCTTCCACTTCTGTCAAGATATCTCTCAGACACTCTCCTATGAATGTTGCTAAAACAAAACTTAGATACAGCTTACATATACAGTATTTCCTGTAAGTAGCATTGTTAGCAGTACAATTTTGAATTTTTCAATTAACATTTTTTTAATTATACAAATGAGAAAAATGTTTATCCAGGAAACAATTCAGCAGCTCTCCTTTGGCAGAATTTTACACACTAAGACAAGAAGTGCATTTTCTACCAATAAGCTACATAGGGTGCTTACTCTACAACGGGAAAGTTGCAGAAGTTTGTGACATGCCACTATAAATCTAAGTATTATTAAAAATTACAAATTGTTTGGTGAGTATTTTGATAGCCTCTTCAGCAGCAGCTCCTCCCAGGAATGCAGCAGTGGTATGTGGCTCAGCAGCTCCATATCAGCAAAATCCATGAACATAATCATCTTTCACCATTACAGATAAACATATTCTTGAAGGAAGCCAGTGAGATAAGACTTTTATCTTTCCTATATCTTCTTCAACTTGACAGTTAGATACCCCTGGATATCTACCCTGTTGTTTATGAAATCTATCAACAGCACGTAACATTAAGTACAACACTGTTTCATGATCTGGATTGTCCATGCTGGAAATAATTTCATCCTTGTTAACTGTGTCCAAACCATATTCTTCAGCTAAGGATCGACATCTTACCACTCGAAGAAATGCAGCATTGCTGCGGAGTAATTTTAATTCTTTCTCTGAAATGGACTCTGGTGCCTTGCCAATGGACTGCAGCAGTCTGGCTACATGACTACCCACGGCAGCAGCATCGTTCTTTGCTTTCTCACGGCAAACATTTTGAAGTTTTATATATTTGTTTGAATCTGCAATCACATCAGGAACTATGCCCCGAACAGGTACATTTCCTTGACCTTCTTTGGACACAAATTCCTTTAAGGCACGAGCTAAAATCCAAAATGATAGAGTCTGTTTGGTGATATTTATGCAGCAATCATCATTAAGTATATCTTCAATACTGCTTGGGATCTGAGTTGTATTTAGTGCTGTGTTCACATTTTTAATAGCTTCTTCAAAATTCTCTTCATCTTCTGAAGCCCCATTTTCATTCTTTAGAATTCCTTGTCTAATCAAATCTCCAAAGTCCTCTTTTTCTTTATACGTTTAGGTGTCCGTCCATTGGTTTCACTATACCACTGTGCTAAATATTTAGCTCTGATCACAATCCATAGAATACGGCTATGGTCCTTTTTTTCCATATGATCCAAATCATAGGACTGAAAATGTTCTCTCAGTTCAGGAAGTGGCTTGTCTAGGCGTAGATCCTCTAATGCATTATCTGGATGAGATTCTATTATTGGATGTTCTCTTATTATGATCCTCATATAACCAACTAACCCATATGTCCTACCGATCAAAAGAGGGATTTGGGAATTCCATAGGACATCTGCTAAACAAAGGTACGGACTTTCTGGAAGCTGAGTTGCAGCCACAATGGTAAACCTACAGAAAAATGAAGGATCATTGTCTAGAAGGTTTTCTGGACTCTTTTCCACAAAACTTCCAGAGACATCGTTATTTCATTCTTGTAAGAATTCCATGGCAGCTTGAGCTCAGTTTTGTTTCCGGCATCTTCTCCACTGGCATGATTTCCATCGATAATTATAAATGAACCAATACCTGGTAGTACCAAGTTTTGAAGAATTTCAGTTCCTGTGGCTGTTGCATTTATTAGGCAAACATGAGCAGATTCTAAAGCTTCTTGCCCATGGTCACCCCCAACCTCAGCTACCGCTCATACTTCTGCTCCTTAAACAGCTTTCCCAGCTGTGCCATGACTGCGCCGGCCCCACAGAGACCACCGGAGCCTCAATTAACATTTTTAATGCTGACATACGTGTGTATATTCCAAGTATTCATTTGGGCACTTAATATAGGAAATCATCATTTCCCCCATAATTGTGTTTAGTTATGATTTCAGAGGACAGATTTTGAGCATACAGCCACTTCTTTATTCGTCACCTGTGTGTATACACTCTAGGGTGTGGTACTTTTTGTATCTCTTTTTTTTCCTATATGAGGTTGTTCTGATAATTTTTCTTAAAATGTGATTTTATGTTTATGAATATAATAAGATAAATGGACTTATGTATATCTTTTTCTAATGTAATTTTTCTAGCAATTAATTTTTATTGTCTTTTACAAAAGTATTGGTCTGTGATGGATTGGAAATTACAAAAAGAAAAAAAAATCTGATCCTTCACCCCAATAGTTTGAGAAACACTGATCGAGCTCACACAAGCCTGGTAAATACAGAGGGCACCGAAAAGTACACACATTTTTAGAAGAAAAAAAAGTATTAAAATCATAGTATTCAATATATAATGATAACATTTGCTACCTTGTATAGTGTATCTTGTGCCTCTTATAATTTTAAAAGTCCAATGTGACTTGAGTATTACTTTTTTTTTTTTTTTTTGAGACAGAGCCTCAAGCTGTCCCCCTGGGTGAGTGCCGTGGCATCTCAACTCACAGGAACCTCCAACTCCTGGGCTCAAGCAAGTCTCCTGCCTCAGCCTCCCAAGTAGCTGGGACCACAGGCGCCAACCACAACGCCTGGCTATTTTTTGGTTGCAGCCATCATTGTTGTTTGGTGGGCCTGGGCTGGATTCGAACCTGCCACCTTGGGTGTACATGGCTGGCGCCTTAGCTGCTTGAGCCACAGGTGCCAAGCTGAGTATTATTTTTAATACAGAATTTTTCCTTTCCTAAAATATGTATACGTTTTTTGACACCCTCTGCATATGTTAGGTTTAACTAGATGAAATTGCCAATAATCAGCCATTTTGACTTTCAAATGGCAATTTCAAATAGTAAATGTAATAAAACCTATGTTCTGGCTCAGCACAACGCCTCACCCCTGTAATCCTAGCATTCCGGGAACCGGAGGCAGGTTGCCTGCCTCCGGTTCGAGACCAACCTGAGCAAAGTGAGACTCTATCATTACTAAAAACAGGAAAATCAGCAGGGAATTGTGGCAGGTACCTACAGTCCCAGCTACTTAGGAGGCTGAAGCAAGAGGATAACTTGAGCCCAAGAGTTTGATGTTGCTGAGAGCTACGATGCCATGGTGCTCTACCCTGGGGCCACTGAGCAAAACTCTATCTCAAAAAAAACCCAAAAACCCTATGTTCTGACATTTATATACTTTGATCCCAGACAAGTCCCTATAACTCTTCTTCTGGACCTGTTTACTCTTCTTTACATATAACTTTTTCAGGCTTGGTTCTGAAGGATACAATGAAATTAGAAGCAGGGAAAAGATCTGCTTGGAAGTGGAGACAAGAGCTGCTACAGGCAAACTCAACTGGCAGCAGCATGAAATATCACGAAAAGTGGAGACTCGCTGCCTGGGACTATTTAATGAACAGGTAAACAGCTTGAAACCTCTCACCAGGCTCTGGAAACACCACTGTACCCATTTACATGTAAAATGCTGAGTAGTCCAGGGAAACATCAATTTATACCTGTGACAGACATTGATGGGGGGTAGTTTGTAACACATTTTGGATTCAAAAGGTCTGATATACAGTTTCTGAGCTTATAGAAGTAAATTTCCAGTTTTCCAAAGAATTTATCCATTTGGACAACTTTGTTCCCAAGTGGATCAAGGAGGTTCTTCTACATGGTAGCAGGCACAAAATTAATAGGACTCAGATGTTATCAATAGATGGACTAAGCATTATTTAAGACACACACACATAAATACTCTGCCATTAGAAACCTTGTGTACAACATTAATCACAATCAGCAGTTTCCCTTCTTTTCAGAGTCAGTTGGGATCTGTTAAAATAACAAGACTACAGGACTGCCTTGCAGGGACCTTGTTAAACCTGGTTGAGATGGTCATACTCTGTTCTTGTGTCCATCCGTCCATCCATTTGTAACCCCATTAGTATGTCCTTGATATGAGAAGACATGATAGTGTAGTTTGTCATAATTAATAAGAACATTGCTGTGAGGAGATCAATCACACACAAGCCCCCTTTAGCCATCCACGCAACGTCCACCTTAAGTGACTATTTGAGAGCAGCTTCTCTACTCAAGTCCCAACTGGGTAAGTAAGCGCCATTGGCTTAGAGTGAGATCATTCTGGATGTTGCAGAGGAAAGAACGGGATTAAACAGAAGGACAAGGTTAGGTAGATTGCAGTTGGATAACTGTTGTAAAACTCAAATAAGAAACTACTGTTAACTCTTGGAGAAAATAGTTTTGAATTATATAGATTCACTTATACACAGATTTTTCTCGACAAATACATTGGATGCATTTTTGGAGATTCATAACAATTTGATAAAAACTCACAGATGGCTGGGCACAGTGGCTCATGCCTGTAATCCCAGCACTTGGGAGGTCGAGGCAGGTGGATTTGCCTGAGCTCAACAGTTCATGACCAGCCTGAGCCAAACTCTGTCTCTCAAAAATAGCTGGGGGTTGTGGCAGGTGCCTATAGTCCCAGCTACTTGGGAGGCTAATGCAGGAGCATTGTTTGATCCCAAGAGTTTGAGGTTCCTGTGAGCTAAGACACCATGGCACTCTACTGAGGGTGACCAAGTGATACTCTATATCAAAAAAAAAAAAAAAAAATCACAGATGAACGTGGAAATGTTGAAAAAATTAAAAAGTTAAGTATGTCATTAATGCACAAAATATGCACTAGCCTTATCAATTACTGCCATAAAATGTACACAAATCTATCATAAAAGTTACAATTTGACTCGGCCCCTGTAGCTCAGCGGCTAGGGTGCCAGCCACATACACTGGAGCTGGCGGGTTTGAACCCAGCCCGGGCCTGCCAAACAACAATGACAACGACAACCAAAAATAGCTGGGAGTTGTGGCAGGCATCTGTAGTCCCAGCTACTTGGGAAGCTGAGGCAAGAGAATCGCTTAAGCCCAAGGGTTTGAAGTTGCTGTGAGCTGTGATGCCACAGCACTCTACCCAAAGGTGACATAATGAAACTATGTCTCAAAAAAAAAAGTTAAAAGTTATCAATGCTTATGCACAAACATAGACTGTGCATGATGCCATTCACGGTCAAGAGAAATGTAACCACACATAGCCATGTAGTTTTAAATCATCAATGTGTAAATTAACTATAGTAGATACTGTACTACTAAATATTTCTGTAGCTACCTCCTGTTGCTATGGCACTAAGCTCAAGTATTGCAAGTATCTGTATAAAATGCATGTGACACTAATCGTCTCTGGGTAAATAGTTTCTCTCTCCAGTAAGTTGTATCTCAGTAAAAGATGATCTCTTGAAGTTCATCATGTTTAAGTTCATTACCATAAACTTTGAATAACACCATGAGGCCCCTACAAAGGGCCACTAGTGATTCTGGAAATAGAGGAAAGGTCAAAAAGTCATGACAGTACAAGAAAAAGTTGAATTACTTGATGGGAACCAGAGACTGAGGTCTGTAGCTGTGATTGCCCACTATTTCAAGATAAATACATCCAGCATAAGGACTACTATAAAAAAAAAATGGAAAGAAAAACAAAAAAGAAAAGGAAATTTGTGACTGTATCATCACAGGTGCAAAAAACCTTGCATATTTTGCAAAATACCTTTTTCTTGATTATTGGCAATGCAGCTTTTATGTGAGTACAGGATGACGATAAGAAAGCCATACTGTATAGACTATCATATAATTTGAAAAAGCAAAGCGATTTATATGACAACTTAAAGCAAGAGGAAGATGAAGGATCTAATGCTGAAAATTTTAAAGCCAGCAAAGGATGGTTTGATAATTTTATTTTATTTTTTATCATTTTATTTTTTATTTCAAATTAATATGAGGGTACAAATTTTTAAATTATAATGTTCTCACTTTCAAGGTAAAGTTCAAGTTGTAGAAGAGCCCTTCGCCCAAGAGGTGTGCTGAAGACCCTCCATAGTGATTATTTTCATTCCAGCATGACTATATGTGTCCCCAAAGTAGACTGAGACATCAGCCCTGGCCCCAAACAGAGTCAGTCAAAGCCCACCGATGTTGCCATGGTAACTGAACACGTCATGCCGTGTGCCATTTATCTCAGCAATAATCTGAAAATGGATCAAGAAAGGAGGTAATACGTACATGACAGAAATCAATAAAATGGTAGCACAAGCTAACAAAAGAGAGAGAGGGAGAAGTCAAAACTCAGAACCTATACCTAACATAAGAAGTTGCACGTTCCCTCTTTTTAAAAGAGTTATATATAGACAACACTCACTGATACCTCCCACATAGTAAACAGCAAAGGCTCTGAATTTACCTTTGTGATGTTCATGACTTAAGACACATTGCCAAGATGGTATGGTCATCCATTTATAAGATGAGTAATAGCAAAGAATACAGGACAATTTTTTATCGTTAGGTTTGATAATTTTAGAAAGAGTTCTGCCTTTTAAAATGTTGAAATAATGGGAGAAGCAGCTTCTACCAACCAAGAGATGAGTTCCCAGATGCCTTTAAAAAACTCATTGAGGAGAAACATATCTGCCTGAACAGGTTTTTAGTGCTGATGAAGTGCCCTATTCTGAGGGGCCGGGGGAATTGCTGCAAAGTACATTTGCTAGTACACAAGAGAAGTGAGCACCAGGATTTTAGGCAGGAAGGGACAGGCTACCTCTTCTCTTCTGTGCAAACACAGTTGGGTTTATGATCAGGACTGGCCTGATCTAGAAAGCTGCTATTCCTGAGCTGGGAAGGGAGAAGATAAACACCAGCTGCCAGTCTTTTCATTGTACAAGAAGACATGGACAACAAGAACTTTTGTTTGGACTGGTTCCATCAATGCTTTCTCCCTGAAATCAGGAAGTACGTGGCCAGCAAGGGACTGCCTTCTAAAGTTCTTTTGATTTAGAGCAATGCCCCTGGCCACCCAGAACCCCAATGAGTTCAACACCAAAGGCATTGAAGCGGTTGGCATGCCCCCAAACACAGCATCTCTAATTCATCTGTAAATCAGGGGGTCCTAAGGGCTTCCAAGGCTCATTACACACAGAACTCTATAAAAAGGATTGTCAGTGCTGTGGAAGAGAACCCCAGTGCAGAGAATATCACAAAAGTCTGGAAGGATCATTGTTATAGAAAATGTCATAAAAGCAATCGAGCCTGAAGCAATGGGTTCCTGCTAGAGAAAACTGTGTCCAGATGTTGTGTTGACTACACAGGATTTATGACAATCAAGGAAATCATGAAAACTATTGTGGATATGGCAGAAAATGTGTGTGTTTGGCAGGGGCCAGGCAGGGGGTGAAGGGTTTTAATATAGAGATCTTGGAGAAATTCCAGCAGTAACAAACACCACACCAGAGTAATTAACAGATGACCACTTGATGGAGAGGAGAATTTCTGAGCTAGTGCCCTGATGAGGAAGGAGATGTAGAAGACAGGACCAGAAAACAAGTTGACATAAGACAGTCCAGCAGAAGAGCTCCAGTTGTTCAAGACCTGCTTTTGACTTCTTTATGACAAGGACCCTTTAAAGACATGGGCTAAAGCAAACAGTGGAGGAAGTATTGGTACCATATAGAAACATTTTTAGAGAAATGAAAAAGCAAGAAAGCCAGACAGAAATTATGATGTATTGGTGTAAAGTTACGCTGAATGTGGCTGCGTCTCCTGCCCCCCTTTCACCCCCGCCACCTCTACCACCTCTGCCACTCCGGAGACAGCAAGACCTGTAACTGCCCCCACTGAGCAAGTTTCAGTGACCCTATGTAATCCTTTCACTTAACTATTTGGCCTTTGAGTTGTTTCCCAGAAATGGTGACTTTTCTGTAAGACAAAGGATCTCAGACTCTGAAGGCCCCTGGGAAGACTTGCTGGCAAGAGTCCCCATGACCCAGTCTGCCCACAATGCACATAGCCCCTCGTTAGTTATACACAATCTGCCCTCAACCCATGCAGCCATCATGAATTGTCCCAAGGCACACAGCTCCTCCCTTGAAAGCCCAAGGTCTCCATCAGTTGGAGAGATTGGGGATTTTTTTTGTTGTTTGTTTTTCGAGACAGAGTCTCACTATATTGCCCTTGGTAGAGTGCTGTGGTGTCACAGCTCACAGCAACCTCAAACTCTCGGGCTTAAGCAGTTCTCTTGCCTCAGCTTCCCAGGTAGCTGGAACTACGGATGCCCACCACAACACCTGGCTATTTTTTGTTGCAGTTGTGATTGTTGTTTAGCAGGCCAGGGCTCCCTCAGTGTATGTGACTAGCACTATAACCACTGTGCTATGGGTGCTGAGCCTGGAGAGATGGTTTTGAGGCAGCTTCTCCCATTCTCCAGATGAGACATCTGTCATATTAAAAATTCTTCCAGTAACTAGTCCTAGGCCTATTAAAAATTCCTCCAGCAATTGGACCTAGGCAAAAACTCCCTTGTGGTTTTACAACAGACAAACCCCTCCTCTTCCTCCTCTGCTTACTCACCGTGAAGACCTTTGTGATGACCCACTTCCTCTTAATAAATAATAATTATATTTTCTTCCTTATGATTGTCTTAATAACATTTTCTTTTCTCTAGGTTACTTTATTGTAAGAATACAGCATATAATACATATAACATAAAAAGATGGGTTAATCTACTGTTTGTGTTCTCAGTAAGGCTTCTGGTCAACAGTAGGCTATTAGTAGCTAAGTTTGGAGGGAGTCAAAAGTTATACACAGATTTGTGACTGCATGAGCATTGGCACCCTTACCCCCACAATGTTGACGAGTCAGCTGAATACTGTAATGTTCTAAACCAGATTTTCTCAACCTTTTGTTATCTCATGGCACACTTGAAAGTATAGTTAAACTTCCAGGGAACACTTAAAATATATGGATCAAAAAAAAAAGAGTAAAAGAAAGAATATACTTACTGTGCTTTGAATGTCTGTTGAAATCATTTAATTAATGATCTTGAAAGTTTTTCACAGCACCCCTAAGATGCCACAGCACCGGGTTGAAAATCACTGGTCTAAACTAAGGAAGGGAATAGAGTTGAGAGCTCTCAACAGATGAAACCACGGAGTGTGAGGATTGAATGAAAGAGAAAAAGAGCTAAGAATGATCCCAAAGTTTGTGGCTTAAGCAAATGGAAAGACTGTGGAGGCGTATATTAAAATTTTGGAGACATAGATTTAGGGGGAAAAATATTTCATTTTTGACATGTTGTTTTTAAAGATACATCGGTGAGGTAGAAAAATAAAGATCCAGAATGACTAGTCTTCTTGTTCAGAAAAGACATAGAAATTTGAGGCATGCTCAGAATTTCAGTGTTTCCCAGCTCACTCTCAAATTGTTGATATGCGGTAGAAGACACTGGACTATATACGTGTATATATTATATCTTAGTACCAAATCTGCTATAAACTAACTGTACAACTGGAGATAGCAGCAACCCTTTCTCAGCTTCTGTTCCTTATCACCTCACTCACTAGGAGGTCATTTGACTGTGAACACTGTGAAAATGGAAGACAGAAGCAAACATCCGGAGTCGCTGCCTTCGCTTATGCTTTTGACTTGAAAAAAATCAAGCCGTTTATTTTCTTTTGATTCCAAAAGAATATCATTCCTAAGATAGGAGGCAGGATTAGAAGAGTCATAGGCTTTTAAATTAAAGAATTTTACCCCCAAATGACCAAAGTTTTAAAAGAGCAATTTTATTGCCATTATTTTGAAGGGACCCAATATCAATTTTAAGAGTCCAGCAACTCAAAGATTTTAAATGAAAAGAATAAGCCTCTCTGAGTTTCTATTTTATAATGCTTTTTATATTTTAAGAATTAAACCACTCAGCACAGATTTTTTTTGTTACCATTTTGAAGATATTGGGAATATTAGATGTGAAAACTGTCATTGTTAAAGAAAATAACTTGTCCTTTTCATGCTATCCAGAGAAGGGTCCATATAGCATCATTCTGGATTCCTTCATACCTTTGAGGGAATGTCTGGAGCCCTTGCTGTCCTGCAGATGAAGGAGGAGGATGTCCTCAAATTCCTTGCAACAGGGACCTACTTAGGTGGCACCTACCTTGACTTCCAAAAGGAGCAGGACATCTACTAGATGCAGTGGTTCTCAACCTTCCTAATGCCACGGCCCTTTAACACAGTTCCTGTGGGTCGCGCCCCACAGGTTGAGAACCGCTGTACTAGAGGACCAATGATGGCATCTACACCATAAATCTGAAGAGAACCTGGGAGAAGCTTCTTTAGGCAGCTCATGCCACTGATGCCATTGAAAACCCTGCTGATGTCATGTCACATCCCTAGGAATACTGGCCAGCAGGCGGTGCTAAAGTTGCTGCTGCCACGGGAGCCACTCCTACTGCTGGCAGCTTTGCTCTGAGAACCTTCACTAACCAGGTCTAGGCAGCGTTCCAGGGGCTATGTGTTCTGGTAGTTACTGATCCCAGGGCTGACTGCCACCCTCTCACAGAGGCATCTTATTTAAACCTGCTCACCACTGCCCTGTGTCACACAGATTCCCTCTGCGTTATGTGGACACCACCATCCCATGTAACAAGGGAGCTCACTCAGTAGGTCTGCTGTGGTGGATGCTGGCCCGGGAAGTTCTCCACATACGTGGCACCATCTCCTGTGAACACCTGGGGCAGGTTATACCTGATCTCTGCCTATACAGAGATCCTCAAGAGATTGAAAAGGAAGAGCAGGCTGCCGCTGAGAAAATTGTCACCAGGAGGCATTTCAGGGGGAACGGACTGTCCAGCTCCTGAGGGCACTGCTAGCCAGCCCGAGGCTGCAGGTGCTCTCTGTGCCCGTTGTGCAGTTCCCCCACTGAAGAGTGAAGCACACAGCCTGCCATGGAAGACTGGCCTGAAATCTCTTCTGTCCCCACCAGTTAATAGCTGCCTGAAGTTAAACACATAACTTAAATATTATGAGCCCCAGATTTTCTAATCTGTAAAATATAAATAATAACGGTATCATCCTCAGGGACGGGATCAGTTACAGAGATTAAATAAGATGGGATATGCAGAGCACTTAGTACTACGCAAAAAGGCTTGAGAATATGTAGATCAATATGTCACAAAATCAGAATGAAAAATGGTTAGGAAATACATGTAAAACTGAATAGCTTACACAATACTCAAATTAACAGGGTTTTTCTATTATTTTTGTTGTTAACATTCGGCACTGGAAAAGGTATAGAGGAAGGCATTCTATTATTACTAACACAAGAATAAATGGCTAAAACCTAAAAAACTATTTTGTAATATGGCATCAAAAGCTTGAATAATGTTCATACCCTTTGACTCACTCCATTCTTAAAACTTACTTCTTAGAAAATAGTCAAATATAGTTGCAGAATTATGTATAAAAACAAAAATGACCTAAATGTTTAACTATAGATAAGTGGCTCAATAAATTCTGGCACATCCCCTTCTGAACTGATCCATTGAGATGGGTGCGTGGATTCTGTGGTACTCTGACCACATATGCATAGCTTGAATTTAATCAGGAGAAAAGATCAGACAAACCCAAACTGGGGGACATTCTATGAAGTAAGTCAAGGTGAAAAAAGATAAAGAAAAATAGAAGAACTATTTTCAAATTGGAGAAGACTAAATGCAATGCATGGCTCTGGACATCAGTGGGGTAACTGGTGAAAGTTGGCTAAGGTCTAGAGATTAAAGTATTATAATCATTTTTCTAATTTTGATCATTAAATATGATTATGCAAAATTTTAACATTTGTAAAAAGCTGGGTGAAAGGTATATTGAAAATCTTTGACTCGGCACCTGTAGCTCAGTGACTATGGCACCAGCCACATACATCAGGGCTAGCGGGTTCAAACCCAGTGTGGGCCTGCTAAACAACAATGACAACTACAACAAAAAAATAGCTGGGCACTGTGGCAGGCACCTGTACTTCTAGCTACTTGGGAAGCTGAGGTGAGAGAATCGCTTGGGACCAAGAGTTTGAGGTTGCTGTGAGCTGTGATGCCATGGCACTCTACTAAGGCACATAGTGAGATTCTGTCTCAAAAAAAAAAGCAAAAGTTTAAAAAGTAAAAATTAAATAATGGTACATTTATACTTTGGTTTCTCTTCAGATTGAATACATCTTTTGCCTTTTAAATAATGGTACATTCATACAGTGATTATGAAACCATTAAAAAGGTTTATAATTAATCTGAATGACATTGAAAAATTCTCAACATATACCATCATTGAGGAAAGAAAAACAAAATCAGCGCAAGAAAAAAACAAGTGATCCCATCTCAGGGTGGGCAAGGGACTTGAACAGAAATTTCTCTAAAGAAGATAGGCTCATGGTCTACAGATTAAAACTACTTTGAGATATCACCTAACTCCAGTAAGATTAGCCCATATCACAAAATCCCAGAACCAGAGTTGCTGGCGTGGATGTGGAGAAAAGGGAACACTTCTACATTGCTGGTGGGAATGCAATTTAATTCGTTCCTTTTGGAAAGACATCTGGAGAACACTCAGAGAACTAAAAATGCTTTAAAATCTTAACATAGTATTCGCTAATCTATATAAATTTCACTAAGATTAACTAGTAGTAGTGCTAACTCTCACAATTTGAGAATAGTATTTATTGTTTAAAATTATGATTCTCTAGATTTCTACCTTTGACAGGAGCAAGAACTTTTTAGGCTGAATCTTTCAAAGAAGATACATATTTATTGTAAATACTTTTTTCCTCCCACAGTCTTACTCTGTTGCCTAAGCAATGGTATCAAAATAGCTCACTGCAACCTCAAACTCCTGGGCTTAAGTGATCCTCTGGCTTCAGCTTCCCAAGTGGCTGGGACTACAGGCATGTACTACCACACCTGGTTAATTTTTTTATTATTTGTAGAAACAAGATCTTACTCTTGCTCAGGCTGATTTCAAAATCCTGAGCTCAAGAGACCTCCCACCTCAACCTCCCAGAGTGCTAGGATTATAGATGTGAGCCACTGTGCCCAGCCTATTTGTTAATACTTTGATGTAACAGTGATAGAGCAATCCTCACTAAGGAATAGATGTGTGTTCTTTGGGCCTTAGTTTCACTTCTTGCACTTAAATGCTTTATGATATGTAGTAGCTGGAATTTCCAGTAGCCTGAGAAACTATGTTTTGAAGTTGGCATAAAGTTACACATCATTCATAACAAAGATTCATGATTTGTTGCTCGTGTTTTAGCTTAACACTATAACCAGAATTATCTTGTGCTCTAGGTGGTGGATTCTAGCCAAACTCAAAATAGCAAGGACTAAATTAGTGGCTTGGAAATAGTTCTTCCCTATTTTATCACACGAGCCCTGATCATATGGTCTTCTTTTCCTTCTCTGAGAAATATTAAAAATGTATTTCATTTTATCTGACTCAGAAAACTGATCTTTGGAGTGTCACAAATTTAAAAAATCTCTAATAACATGGGAGGAGTTGGATATATGGGACTAAGCTTTAACCTTCCAAAAATGGCTCATATTCAGTTGGTTTTCTTTATTTTACTAAAAGACATGTACATTTCTTAAGTGTTATGTATGTAAATAGAGGAATGTAATACTCTATAAATACCCATGGCTTTGGGTTTGGGTGGTCTGGCTCTGGCAGGGGCTAGCTGCGAGATGTTGAGCTGGTTCTTTGGTTTCTCTGTGCTTATTTTCTCAGCTTGTTTACGACCTCAAAAAGTACTTGAGAAAATCAAATGAGATATTATGAAAGGAAGATACTTTGGAAACTTCCAAATGCAATAATGTGGTGGCCGTGGTGGCTTTGTGTCTACATGCGTGCTTCAGGTTGAAGGGTAAACCAAAGCCCTCCAGACTGCTTGGCAGGGCAATACAGGGAGGATAAATACAGAATACAGGAAAGAATACACATTCTTTCTTGAACAGAATTATTTCCATCTGATGTCTACCTATAATTGCAGAGAACAAGCCCGAGTTCTCAATCACAGAGTTTGGGGTTGCCAAAGCTACATTGCGTTCATTTCCTATTTTCACACTCTGATTCCATGGAGTGACATTTTGGGAATTCTCAAATACTTCTCATAATTCAGGCCCTCTTTTAAATAGTAGTGTATCTTCTTGATATCATAATTGTGATTGTTACCAATTCAATGTAACTTCTTATGCTGATTTTTGAAGTATTTAAAATATTCTTCCCTCTTCTGATTTTATTTGCATATTTGCAATTTTTTAAATACACACAACAATTGTACTATGAAACAAAATGTCATTTGAAAGTAATTCTTTGAGATTAATTAGGTTAGTAGCTTCATTACAGATGCATTTATGCAGCACAGATTATTACTGGGTACTGAGATTGCTACCTCAAATAAATGGAATCTTCAGGCAGCTTACATCTGAGGCAGGAAAGTGAAGCCCACATAACTAACCCTCACAGTATGTGATATGAGCTAACTGTGGTGATATACCTGGAGTAGACCATGATATGCTTGGACCAGACACCAATGTGCATTTTTTAAATAATTTGATGGCAAAGGGTAGGGTGAAAAGACCTGAAGTTTAAAGACATCGAGTAATTTTTTTCTATTTCTTTATTATTATTATTTTTATATCAAAATATTAAGGGGGTACAAATGTTTTAGACCACATTATAACTTTTCTAATGTCTGAGTCCTGGCTATACATGGACCTGTCACCCAAATTTTGTTCATTGTACCCCTCAGATAGGTTTTTTTCTCATCTCCTTCTCCCCTCACTGGTTGATTTCAACTGAGTTTTACATCACTCTGTGCACATGTGTATTCCAGTTCAGTAGTGAATACATATATTATTTGTTTTTCCATTTTTGAGATACTTCACTTAGGATTATAGTCTGCAGTTTTATCTAGATTATTGCAAAAATTATTAATTTATCTTTTTATGGCTATATAGCATACCACAGTACACATATACTGCATTTTATTAATCCACTCATGAATTGATGGGCACTTGGGTGAATCCACATCTTTGCAGTTGTGCATTGTGCTGCAATAAACATTCAAGTGCAGGTGTCTTTTTGATAAAAAGTCTTCTTTTCCTTAGGTTAAATACCCAATAGTGGGATTGCTGGATCAAATGGCAGGTCAACTTTTGTGCTTTGAGGAATCTCAATACTTTTTTCCATACAAGTTGTACTAGTTTGCAGTCCCACCAACAGTGTACAAGCATTCCTTTTTCTCTGCATCTGTGCCAGCATCTGTACTTTGTGGTCTTTTTTAATAAAAGCTTTTTGGACTAGGATAAGGCTGGTTGTTTTAATTCTCATTTCCCTCACAATTACTGACATTGAGCACTTTTTCATATGTTTATTGGCCATTTGTTTTTCTTCTTCTGAGAAGCTTCTGTTCATGTCTTTTGCCCACTTTTTGATAGGGTTGTTTGGGTTTTTTGTTTGTTTTCTTGGTGATTTACCTGAGTTCTTTATAAATTCTAGTTGTTAGCCCTTTATCAGATTTGTAACTTGTGAATATTTTCTCCTGTTCTATAGGTTGTCTATTTGCTCTATTGTTTCCTTAGGTGTGCAAAAACTTTTTTATTTAATCAAATCCTATTTATTAATTTTTGTTGTTGCCATGATTGCCATTGGGGGCTTGGTCATAAATTCTTTGCCTAGGCTGATATCTAGAAGAGTTTTTCCTACATTTTCTTCTAGAAGTCTTATGGTTTTGTGCCTTAGATATATATCTTTTATCCATACTAAATTAATGTTTGTGAGTGATGGGAGGTAGAGGGTCCTGTTTCATTCTTCTGCATGAAATATACAATTTCTGAACACAATTTATTGAATAGCAGTTCTTTTCCTCCATGTATGTTGCTGGCTGCTTTGTCAGAGGTTTAGTTGGTTGTAGGTAGATAGTTGTATATCTGATTCTCTGTTCTGTTCCATTGGTCTATATCTCTGTTTTTGTGCCAATACAATACTGTTTTGGTTAATGCAACCTTCAAGTATAGCTTGAAGTCTGATAATAGGATGACTCCAGATTTTTACTTTAAGATCACTTTGGCTATTTGGGCTCTTTTCTGGTCCCAAGAAAACATAGAATTATTTTTTCTAGGTCTGTGATGTGTGACTTTGGTAATTTGGTGGGGATTGCATTGATTTTGTAAACCACATTGGGTAGTGTGAACATTTTAACAATGTTGACTCTGCCTATCATTGAACATGACATGTTTTTTCATCCTTTGTGTTATCTGCAGTTTCTTTCCTCAGAGTTGTGTAGTTCTCCTTGTAGAGAGCTTTCACTTCTTTGGTTAAGTGTATTCCTAGGTATTTTATTTTCTGTGTAGCCTTGTGAATGGTATTGAGTCTTTGATTTGACTTTCTGCTTAACTGATGTTAGTGTATGGAAATGCTACTGATTTATATGTTAATACATTGATTTTGTATTCTGAGACTTTGCCTAATTTACTTATCAATTCCAGGAGACTTTTGGTGGCATCTTTGTTTTTTTCTAGATACACAATCATATCATCAGTCAAGAGTGTTAATCTGACCTCTTCTTCCCAACCTGGATACCTTTGAGATTCTTCTGCTGTCTGATTGCTCTGGCTGGGGCTTCCTGCACTGTGTTGAACAGAAGCAGTGACAATGGGCATCCTTGCATTGTTTCAGTTTTTGGGGGGAATGTTTTCAACTTTATCCCACTCAGTATATTGTTGACTGTGGATTTGCCATGTATGACTTTTATAATTTTGAGCTGTGTTCTTTCGATGCCTAGTTTGTTAAGGGTTTTTCTCACAAAAGGGTGCTGGATTTTGTCAAATGCTTTTCTGCATCTATTGAAGTAATCATGTACAGTCCTTGTTTTTGCTTTTATGTGATGAATTATAGTTATTGATTTACGTATGTTGAATCATCCTTTCATTCCTGGGATGAAGCCCACTAGGTCCTGGGGGATTATTTTTTGATGTGCTGTTAATTCAGTTTACTGGTGTTTTATTGAGGATTTTTGCATCTATATTCATGAGGACTATATCTGTAGTTTCCTTTTTTTGTTGTGTCCTTTCTTGGCTTTATTATCAAGGTGATAACTGGCTTTGTATAATGAGTTGAAATATTATGGAATAATTTCTGTATTATGGATCCTGGGTCTTCTTTGTAGGTCTGGTAGAATTTGGCTGTGAATCCATCTACTCCAGGGACTTTCTCGTTGAGAGGTTTCTTATTACTCTTTCAATATAACTATTAGTTATTGATCTGTTTAGGAGTTTATTTCATCCTGATTGAGTCTTGGAAGGTCGTGTGTTTCTAAGAATTTGTTCATTTCCTGTAGAGAAATGCATGTTGAGATTTATGTAATATTCATGTGATATTTTGTATTTCTGTGGTATCAGTTGTAATGTTAATTTTTTTCTATTTATTTAGAGAAGAGTTCACAAACTGGTGGTTGAGGGTTAGATTTGGCAAGCATATGTGTTTGTTTTGGCTCACAGAATATTTAAAAAATGGAGCCAAGATGAAAACATAAGGAGATTTTATCCAGAAGTCCAAATTTCTCAGTTTCCTTTGAAAAATTTTAAGATCTTGGAAACATAAGTCCTGCTTCTTTACAGGACAACAGTCACCTGGAGATGAGCAGAAACTGCCTGAAACAGGCTCACTGCTCTTCAGCTTGGCCCCAGCTGCGTGGCTTCCCACACTGGCTGTGGCTGCGTCTGAATGCCCAGGCGGGCCCCAGCTCAGGGCCTTTGTGCCTGTTGGTCTCTAACCTGGAGCTTATTTTCTCAAGCACTGCATGGGTCAGTCCATTGCCTAATTCAGGTCTCTGACTAGAGGTCAGCTCCTTGCACAGGCTTTCCGTGATTGCTCTGAAAGGACACACTCACCCTGTTCACATCCCTTCACCCTACTTTATCATTCTTCCAGGCACTTCCCACTGGGTGGCATATTATATATTTTCATGTACTTGTTTTTTATTTATTTATTTTTTAGCGACAGAGTCTCACTCTGTCGCCCCTGGTAGAGTGCTGTGGCATCACAGCTCACAGCAACCTCCAGCTTTTGGGCTTAGGTGATTCTGTTGCCTCAGCCTCCTGAGTAGCTGGAACTACAGGTGCCCACCACAACGCCTGGCTATTTTTTTGTTGCAGTTTGGCTGGGGCCGTGTTTGAACCCGCCACGCTCGGTAAATGGGGCTGGCACCCTACTCACTGAACCACAGGTGCTGCCCTTTCATGTGTTTATTAAATATGCCTCTGTGATAGCAGACATGCTTCATGAGACCAGGGTCTTTGCTTCGTTAGCTGTGTTGCCCTACTGCCTGTCACCATCACAGTGCCTGCCGCAGAATAGCATTTAGCAAGTGTGTGTCAAGTGAATGTTGCCCTTGCAGTTTTGCTCAGTTTCTGAGCACACTGGGATGGGGATCAGAGTAATTGAGACTGTTTGCCCTGGCTCCTACAGCCAAGACTAAATGGTAATAGACTTTGAATTATTAAAAGTAAATCTACCTGTTACTTTGTAGACACAACATATGTGGGTCCAGTAACACCCCTATAATATACATAAACATTTAAAACCTTGCATTATACATGGGGATGGTCATGAGAAGCTATTCTCAGGATGTATATTACCTGAATAGTGGAAAAAAAGCTCTATATGACCATGAGTGCTACAAATTCAAGAGGCTATGGCGTGCGTGTGATTTAGGATATGCAAATCCATTTGGACCAAGCCAAACTTCTGAGAATTTTGTGGGATTTTTTTTTTTTTTTTTTTTTTTTTTTGCAGTTTTTGTCCGGGGCTGGGTTTGAACCCGTCACCTCTGTTATATGGGGCCAGTGCCCTACTCCTTTGAGCCATAGGTGCTGCCCCCATTTTGTAGGATTTTTACATAACACTTGACAGTGACAATATAACTCTCTTACTTGTGTATTGTGCAGTTTTAGTTTATGTCAAACCCACAAAGTTATGAGAAAGGGCAATGAGGAACAGGAGGTGGAAAGTAGCATATCTCATTGCTTGCTGTCTCTGAATTCTCATATTTTCTCCTAGAGTTCTGCATTGGAAGTAAAAAAAATTGTAAGTGATATCAAGTAAAAGAATCTAAGAAACTTGACAGAATAAATGAGAAGGAAATGGGGGAGGGAACATTTTGAGCCCAGATAAGTTTTACCACAATGTAAAAATAAGCTCTCATAATCCCCTGCCCTCATTGTGCCCTCAGCAAGTGACACAATGTGGAAAGATTTATGTGTATCAGTGGGTCTCACACTCTTTGGAAGAAATACTAGAGGGGTAAGTATCCCTGGGAAACCTTGACTGTAAACTTGCCTGTCACCAGCCTGGCCTGCATGCACGTGTACGTGTGAGAATGTGTCTGTGTGTGCGTGTGCACACCCACTGATGTGTGTGTGCACGTGTATGTCTATGTTATTTCTGCGATAATTAAGCAACAACTTCATCATGTGGCTTGCAGATCTGCCTGACTCCCATCCATTCCTACTTGCTTCTCCTTCCTCACTCTTTTCTTATAACCAGAAAGGGAAACACAAACTCACTGAGTACAGGGTTAGATCAAACCAAATCCATGTTTTCTTCTCCTTCCACAGCCTAAGTAAGGGCTCTGCAACTTTGCCTTTCTCTCTGTTTTATAAGAAATTATTTTAAGGCATTCACATTTATTCTGAAAATGTTTATTGAGTGCGTACTAGTTTTAGGCACAAGGTTTTGCTGTGTATTGAAACAACAAACAAAGTTTTTGGCACACTATCTGTGAACTGAGTGAGCTTCAGGGAGAATTTCTACAGGTGCTGGTTGAAAAATCCATCCAAGAAATATGCTGAAAAAAGTAAACAGATGATGTTCTTTTCCTGCAGAAGAAAGGTGCTTAATCCTGGTCTTTCTATGGAAATTTCACTCTAAGATACGTAAAGAAGTATAGATGCCAATGATTGTCTATCAAAATAACTACCAGTTCTAATATAAGAGAAAAATGTCTCAAAAGCAGCCAGGACCAGATGTTTCACAGCAGGAACATTCTGGTGGGTTTTATTTGCCTTTCTTCCTCAGGCTGGGAAGCCTGACCCTGAGATATAGAAAAGGTTATACCAACATTGTATAGAAAATTCTCACCCTCTCTTGATGCCTAAAAATGGAAATCTAAACACTATCTCAGAGAATAGCCAAGTAGGTGGCCTCTTGGGTATCAAGGGTATCTTTTTTTAGAGAAGTTTTAATGGCAAATTATTGAGATAACATCATGTCATTAGCTGAATTCTGTGGCAGAAAGTGAGTAGGAAGAAGCCACAGAACCACAGGAAAGTGACAATTATTTTGATATTTCCCAGATTCTTTTAATTCAAGACTGGGGAAGTAGCCCTGCTTACAGGAAGACTTGTTTTTTTGGAAGAGATTTCTTTATGCCTCCACGGGCACCATACACAGACCCTGTTGGTTTACTCTGTCAGTCCCGGGAGCATGGAAAGGGAAGTGCTAAAACATTTGATGTTCTGACTACCTCTTTTAGTAAAAAAACTAGTAATGTTTCCATGTGAAAAGTTGAAAATATTTCCAAATCACCTACTTACCTTCTGTAGTAAATACCGTTTCAAAACCATGATGGAGTCTTTGCTAAGTGTTGAGGACTGTGCAGGCCTGGGTGCTGTGTCGTCCCTGTGACGTATATGGTGGAGACCATAAAAATGTGGTCTACATGGATAGCACAGGATATTCATTGATGTTGGATCTGGAATTTGTTTGCTACCTTTTAGGGTAGCTAATCATTAAGATTTAGGGGTAGCTATGTGGGTATTCTGCTAATAATACTTCCTTTGGGAAGAAAGAAACTCTCAGACAAGTTACTTGCAAAGTTACCTTATTAGTAAGTGAACTGGGAATCATTCAAGCTCAAAACCATAAAGATTAACAACCCCTCAAATCATACTTTATAAGTGAATAAACGTGAGACCTGAAGAAGGGAGACAACAGAATAGTCTACAGACGTAGACCCAGCCTCTGTCTCTTGGCCCAGTGTCTTATACTACACTATACGCCTGTCTATATGTGCAGCCTACTAGGGGCTCAAGACCCAATCTGGGACAAAAGTAACCCCCACCGCCTCAGCTGCAGCAGAAATAGGACCTGGTCCCTCCTTGGGGGAAGGCTGTTTGCTCTCAGCTGTCATTTACTTGACGCCTCCTTCGGCCAGACTGTATATAAGGTTGTTCACTTCCATGGTCTCTGACCCTCTCAGCAACCCTGTGAGGTAGTACTATCATTCTTCTGACTTCCCAGATGGGTAAACCTAGCACAGGTACCATTCAGAAACTCTCCAAAGGTCGCAGGTAGAAAGTGACTGAGCTGGAATCCAAACCTTGGCCAGTGGAGCTTGGACATATCTATCTTCACAACACACAGAGGTCTCCCTGTTGTTCCTGGCAGGGGTGCTGGTCCCTGTATAAACATCCCTATTTATCCCACCCCAAACATCACTGCCAGGCATGGCCCGGTGCCTGGCACCTGTGAGAACGGAGCCAGCTGCAGCCAGAATCTGCAGGCATCAGAAGGCCATGCTGGGTGGGCATGTCACTCCCAACTACATGAATGAAGGTTTGATTTGCCTTAGCTCACCACTGGGTGGAGTTCATTTGGGGTAGAACACTTAGTGGCTGAACAAACACTCGGAACATCTTAGAAAGGCTGCACCAGCTGGTGGTTTGACACTGACTATGGCTGTTTGGAGAGGTGCCACTGAAAGTTGGCCCTGACCATGGGTGTGCTATTGAGAGACTTGCCTTCTTTGCTTCATACTGCCCTAGTTTCTTTGGAGGTCAACTGAGGACAAACAAGCTTGTTATCCTGTTATTTCTGCTGAGTTTCTCTTCTCCAGGCAAAGGATAGAGGCAGAAGATACCCCTGAAATGCTGAACAAAATAAACTAAATGCACCTGCTTGAGAGCCCCGTACCTGGGAGGGTGATAAGAGATGCAACCTTGGGAGAAGTGGAGGAAACCTTCCTATTCTTGGAGGTGCTAGGGACTGGCTACTTAGCAGGGTTGTTTCCTTTTATCAACTTAAGAATGAAAATAGAGGCTTTGGGGAACTAAGTCTGATAGCTTATGCTGAGGGGTCCCTTCCCTGCCTAGAACCTGACATGGGATCTCAGAACAGCTTGACTGCTGTGACCATTAGCCCAGGAGATACAGAGATGTGACAGTCAGCGTGTGACCATGAATGCTGCTGTGCAGGGACAGGAAGGGCCTACCCAGCAGGCACAAAAAGCCCATGCAGGACATTGAGGAAGCTCTCCTGTGACTACTTGAATTCTAGTACTAATGCATCTCATTTCTTCATTAGTCCATGTAAAGGTCTAATCTAGGCACATATGAAAACTTGCATGAGGTCCCAAACTGACCTAGAAAATGTCTTCAATATAGTAAATGTTCTTTGAGTGCCTGAGATTCGTTTTCTCTGACCAAATGAGGAATTGGAAATTCAAAATGGCTGGTGAGATATCTGAGTGCCATGAGGTCTTCATGGAAATAATGAGTGAGAGGCAATGAGAACAAGACCCCCTGGGATGGGCACAGGAACCCATTTCTCCCGGTGATGTCCAAGAGGAGAAGCATCTCAGGAGCTTGAAACCTGCATCATTTTTGAAACAGTCTTTTTTTCTATTCCCTGTTAAGCTCCACCCAAAGAAAATAATCACACTTGAGTAAATTATTCCTCACGCTGTGTCTCACAAAGAACACTGCAATTACTGTGGGGCTGAAAAATTACTGACAGGCAGAAGGGATGTGTTGCTCTAAGCAGCCTGGAAAGGTGTCTAAACAGTTCAGCAACTTCGTGTGATTAATGAGCAATGTGGGAGCTGACAGGAAAGGGGAAGCTCTGAGTTCAGTTTCTTTTCCTTAGCGCTGGCAAGTAAGGAGTGGGACTAGCTTAGTTTAGGAAGGAGAGTTAAAGTCTGCAATATTTCTCATGTATCATAATCATGACAATGGGTAGCCTTATATAAGGGTAGGAACCCCTTCTTCAGCTTTGTGCCAACTTCGGGGTTTTTTACTGAGTGAAAATTTGGTGGGGACAAGGGAAAATGGCATTAAAATAAATGTTGAAGGCTTCTGGGAAAATATTAAATAAAAATAAGTTATTTAAGGGGACTGCAGCTATTTCCTTCTCATTCTCCCAAGAGCTCAGCTTAAATAACTATAAATAACTAATCTCCCTGCCAGAAGGCCTCTCTCGACCTCTCAGAAATATTGGTCTCTCTTCTTATAATTTTATAGCCTCTGGGACTTTTCTTTGCAATGTTAATCACAGTTGAAGTTTGTGGCCACTTGTGTAGTTATTTGCTTGATACCTCCCTCCCAGGAAGACAAAGACCATATCTATTATCTTCTCCTCTATAGTTCAGCTCCAAACGCTATATCTGGCACACAGTGAGTATTATACTTTGCTATGGAATTTTGTTGTGATAACCCCATTCTTTCCATATTATGAGTGTTTTAGGTATTCAGAGAGACAGAGCTATTGCTCTGATCAGTTTCTTGTCTTTCAAAACCTGTATGAAGTGTATTTCTCTAGATTAATTGATGAAACTAAAGATACTTTTTGTTTTCTGAAAAGAGTTCCAGATTTCTAGATGATAGTGCCTATTCACATCAAGCAACTTGTTTATACTGAATTCATATTTTGAGAGAGGAATTATATCAAAATTAGATGACTCCTCTCTCATTTGTTATCAAGCCTCTGAATTTCCTCATGACAAAGGTTTATAAAAATATCATTGGGAGGGCTTGGCATTCATAGCTCAGTGGTTAGGGTGTCAGCTACTTGCACTGGGGCTGGTAAGTTCAAACTCAGCCAGGGCCTGCTAAACAAAAATGACAACAACAACAACAAAATAGGTGGGTGTTATGGTGGGTACCTGTAGTCCCATCTACTGAGGCAAGAGAATTGCTTAAGCCCAAGAGTTTGAAGTTGCTGTGAGCTACGATGCCATGACATAGTGAGACTGTGTCTCAAAAAAAAAAAAAAAAAATATATATATATATATATATATATCTCATTGGGAGGATTATCAGATTATCAGAGTCATGGAAACCAACCAGGCCTGCAGGGGTAGGGAACCTGCAGCCTTCTGAGTTCAAGATTGTTCTTTTTTAAGCACCAAAGGAAGCAAGAAAACTTTCACCTTTCTCTGGTGCACGACTTTTAATAAAAAGAATTTGTCCTGTAAAATTTGAATTCAGTCAAAAGGCCACACTTAAGGACCTAGAAGGCCACATGTGACCTTCAAGCCTCAAGTTCCCCACCCTTGTTTAATAAGGGTACCAGATCCATTCAGTGAAATGATTTACTGTATCTTTCAAACTTTTGTTTTTGCTAATTTAAGGAGAAATATCCAGAATAAATGTCAAAGAAACATAAGTCAGCAAAGAAGAAACTGAAGAAAAATGTGATTTCCCTTCCTGCTCTCTCCCAGGACCCTGAAAATGAGGTTTCAAAGGCAAGTCAGTAAAATAGGGGAGAGTACAAACTCTGGCCTTCCATATGTGGTTGAAACTACCTCCTTAGAGCCAATCTTTAGCCATTAGTATCTCTCACTTTGTAAATATCCACTTTGTCATTTACAATTGCATTTATCTGAAAACCCAAATTCAAATTTGGTGGGGCCCCAAGATTGTGTTTCTGAAGACGCAGGACTTGGTGGATTTGCTGGGCAGATATGCGACTTGACAAAGATGGAAGGAGGGCTTAACTCTGCGGAAGTGAGTGTGTGCCAGCCCATCCGTATGTACAGCAAGTGCAGAAGGCTGCTTTGGAAAGAAGAAGGAGGGCTCTCCTTGCCCCCAAATCGGTACCACCCTTAGACCCAAGTAAGGCCTGTACCTGTCTAGTCCCAGGGCTCTTAAGATGAGTGGCCTTCCCTTGGAGTATCCACTGGATATGACTCATCATGTTCTTCAGGTCAATTTTAAGCTGCCCAGGGTGAGGGAAGCACATTTCTTGCATGAATAGGACCACTCTGACCACTCCTGCCCAGGGGCCTCTCTCAGTCTTGCTGGTGGTGGTACTGTGTGGAAGACGGCCATGGTGCCAATAATGAAAGAGATCAACATGGCAGGGGTGCAGACATTACGGGCTAAAGAATGCAGAAGATGGAGTCGGAAAACATGTTGTTCCACATTTATTTTATAAAATTTCAATGGTAAATTTGACTTTGACCAGAAAAGAAATTACTGTCCACATTTGCATACATATTCTGAGTAACACTTGCATTTATGGTCATCACCCATGAGTGAAGCACAGTAATGACTTAGAAAAAGACATTGGAAGTCAATATTGACACAGATGGTGGAGCCTCATGGCTATGATGTGGTCACCATCTGATAAAAGCAGGGCAAGAAGATTCATGTTCAGTACAAATAGTCTCCAAAGCGCTGTGGCCTGTGAGTGACAAAACCATGTGGCTACTTTTCCCTCCTGTTAGAAGACATGAAATTAGCCAATAAAGTGATAACTGAAATAAAGAACTTCCAGAGAGTTCCTGCACTTGAACAGGAAGGGGTGGTGCCTGGATATCATGCCCACTGGTTGGACCATAATAAATACATAAGTAACACTTCTGTACCCATTCCTCTAAAAACAGATTGAGAAATTATTATACTCACGTGGGCCCATGATTTAGTAATACATTTCTCTAATTGGGATTAATTTAACTACCATAAAATTAATCATTTTAAAGTGTACAGCATTATTTAGTATATTCACAATATTACCATTACCTCTATCTACTTCCAAAACATTTTTATCATTCTGAAAGGAAACCCTGTACCTGTTGGTGTTCCTCCCCACTCTCTCTCCTGCCCCTGGAAACCCTGTACCTGTTGGTGTTAATCTCCACTCTCTCCCCTGCCCCTGGAAACCCTGTACCTGTTGGTGTTAATCCCCACTCTCTCCCCTGCCCTTGGAAACCCTGTACCTGTTGGTGTGACTCCCCACTCTCTCCCCTGCCCTTGGAAACCCCGTACCTGTTGGTGTTCCTCCCCACTCTCTCCCCTGCCCCTGGAAACCCTGTACCTGTTGGTGTGATTCCCCACTCTCTCCCCTGCCCCTGGAAACCCTGTACCTGCTGGTGTGACTCCCCACTCTCTCCCCTGCCCCTGGAAACCCTGTACCTGTTGGTGTGACTCCCCACTCTCTCCCCTGCCCCTGGAAACCCTGCTCAGCTTTCTGTCTGTATAAATTCACTTTCTGGACATTTCACCTCTTAGAGCAGTGTTTCTCAGCCTGTGGGTCATGACCCACAGGAACTGTATTAAAGGTTCATGGCATTAGGAAGGTTGAGAACCACTGTCTTAGAGTCTTCTAGTGTTTATCTTTTGCTATGAGCTTCCTTCCCTTGGCATAGTGTTTTCAAGACTCATTTGTGTTGTGGTACATGTCAGTTACTCCACTCCTCTCTATAGCTCAGTAATATTTTTTTTAAGCAGTTTTTGACTGGGACTGGGTTTGAACCCACCACCTCTGGATTATGGGGCCAGTTCCATACTCCTGTGAGCAACAGGTGCTGCTCAAGCTCAGTAATATATCATTTTATGACTAGACTGCATTCTTTTAAATTCATTCATTTTTAATTCATTCATTCAGTTGATGAGTTCGGGTTGTTTCTACCTTTTGGCTATTGTGAATCATACTACTATAAACATTCCTGTGTATGTTTTTGTTTGAATATTTGTTCTCAGTTCTTTTGAGTGTATCCTTAGGAGTGGACTTGTGAGATCACAGGTTAATTCTATGTCGAATCATTTAAGGAACAGCTACACTGCTGTGCAAAGTAGTTGCACCATTTTACTTTCCTACTAACAGTGTGGGAAGGTTTCAAGTTCTTTCCTTCCTCACTAACATTTGTTATTTCCCATTATTTTTATTATAGTCATCCTATTGGGTTTGGAGTGGTATGTCATTGTGGTTTTGATTTACTGTAATGTAGTTTTAAACAAACCATCTGTTTATACATGGCCCCATAAAAGTATATTAGGTCCCACATTCAGACATTCAGAATTTGCATTTGAAGCAAAGCCTCAGGTGATTCCTGAGCACGTTTTGAGGTTGAGTGGTATTGAGAGTTTCCTGTCTTACTGTATCTCCTGTCTTACAAGAGAGAGAGTATATCCCTGCCAGAAAACCCTTCACTGGGGCAACAGGTCATGTTCAAGCTTACCAAGGTGCAGGTGCTGTGTGTGGCCCTGGAACAGTAGTTCTCAAATGTGGTTGCCACTGAGAATTTCAGAGAACAGGGGTTCCACTCCCTAGAGTCTGTGATTTTAATGGGTCCTGGGTGGAGCCTAGTTCAGAACTTTAAAAAACTCTCCAGATGATTCTAATATACAGTTAAGTTTGAGAATTGTGTGAATTGCATTAAGTGAGCTAATAAAAAAGAGAATTCATTGAGATGGTGATATTTAAGATAGGAAAGAGCAAGTGAAAAATGAAAAGGAGATAGATCTTGCCATGAGGGCAGAGTCAGAGGAGTGGCTGGTGTTGCTAGAATCATGCAGGAAGTAGAGTCGAGGTCTTATAATGAGCAGAATTCATTGGGTGAGAGTCTTGAAGCCTTTAACTAGAGTTTTAATGTTGTGCGAAAGGTAACTGGGTGGGAGCTTTTGCAGGAGCATTAGAAAGGAGACCAATGATTCCATTACTGCATAGAGGATGGGATGCTAAAGATAGGAGCTATTGTAATGTGGGGTAAACCCACAGCTTTGCAATAAGACTGAACAGAAAGAGGCAGATCCTCTGTCTAGATTTAGTTATGTGGTTATAACTCATTAGTACTTTTCTGCTAACTTGAAATTTCTGCTAATTCAAGAAAGGATTGAAGATTCTAAAATTAAAAAAAAAAGATAAAAAAGCATTCTGAGTGGGGGGCGGCACCTGTGGCTCAAAGGAGTAGGGCATTGGCGCCATATACCAGGGGTGGTAGGTAAAACCTGTTTGTAAATGATTTGAGCTCAGAACCTGACTCAGATACATATAATTATTTAAATCTAGAACCCAGACTCAAAAACAAGTATATAAACACAGACACTCAAACATTTCTTGATAACTTTAAGGTTTGTGAGACTTTTCCAAGAATAGTCCTACCGTGCATGTTGGTAGTACTTTGCTTATTTAGCACTTTACCTAAGACTTGTTCATTATTTTGGGAAAATGACATCATTGACTACAATGCTGATCCCAGTGTTTGAGATAACAAATTTATATTGTTCTAAGATACCTAGTTTATGGTAATGGCTACTATTTTACAGTAACCCTACAAAACTAATATAGTGCATAGTAAGTACTTGTGGAAAAGGGAATGAATGAACGAATTGCAGCATTAGTGAGGCCTGAATGCTCCACATGATTGTTCAGGAACAGTCTCTGAGAGGTGCCCGTTCCTGCTCCTGACCTCCTGAAAGTTTGTAACTATCCATCTAGGAAGCAGAAAAATGTATTGGACAAATTCTTCTTAGAGAATAAATAACTATTTTTGTTTAGCCCATTCAGTTGCGAAAAGCAACAGGAGAGTGATCAGGAACATAATTGGGTTGATAGAATAGTAACTAAAGTAGTAAACAAATATAGTAACTAAAACTAAAATTTTATTATGTGCCAGACACTACTCCAGTGCTTTGTACATATTAACTCATTTAATTTTCACAAAAGCCCTAGGTACCATTCTTATTCCAGTTTCCACATGAGAAACTAGGGCAGAGAGAGAGGTTAGATAACTTGTCCAAGATTAGACAGTAAGAAAGTGGTAAAACTGGAATTTCAACTTAGACATTCTGGCTTGATAGCTTAAAATACTGTCTTCCTATATGTCTAAGATTAAAATATTTTAAAATGTCCTTGTTGAGACCAACAGGGAGGAATTTAGGAGTCTGAGAATGAATAGAAACAGATAAGATGAAAGTAGATGAAAAGTGAGAAACCAAGAGAAAAACTTGAAAAAGTCTCAGAAGGAGTAATGATCATTCCAGATGTGAGAATAGGAATTTTAGGCAAAAGGTGTCTAATTTTAAATTGTTTTCTGGTGACTTTGCATTGCAATTGCTCTCCTGACTTAGTTTGCTCCTTCTGCTATAATGAAATAACTCAAACTAGGAAATGTTTAAAGAATAGAAACTTTTTTCTTACAGTTTTCGAGGCTGGGAAGTCCAAGCCCAAAGCATCTGCAGATCTGATGTCTTCTCTCCCCATGTGGCATCTTGCTGCTGCATCTCTGGAAGGGAAAAATGCTGTGTCTTTACATGGAAGAGGCAGAAGGGCAAAAGGGCCTGGCTAGGTTCCTCAAGCTCTTTCTTAAAATAAAGCAGTAACCCCATCCATGAAGACAGAGCCCTCCTGCCCTAATCACTTCCTAAAGACCCTGTCTCCTAAGAGGGTCACATTAGGGTCTTAGGTTTTCCAGTATATGGGAGGTGGAAGGAAATATACATTCAAATCCTGGCAAACTCCAACCTTTAGTAAAGGTTTAGTACTTTGGGGGTAGATAGAATGGGGAAGATGTCTAGTGTAAGATCATGTGGCACAGAAAAGGGATGGCGCGCTCCAGTGGTAAGAAATAGACAAGAGAAAGGGGATGCAAGAAGGGGATCAGACCCAGAAGTGACACTGGAACCCAAGCCTTCCCACACCCTGAAACTCCAGAGATACTGTGGAGGATGCAGGGTTCCCAAAAGCCACTTTACTACTTAATGAGCAGTATGTCCCTAACCTGCTGAAAAACTTAGGAACCCCAGTGGAGGGCAATCTTATGGACTTAGAAGGGAGAACACAAAGCTAGCTTTCTGAGGAAACACGTTTAGTTTGATAAACCAGGTTTAGGAAGTTAGCACCCAAAATAGGCAGAGCACAGGGACTTGGGAAATGAGTGGTAAATAAGGAATGCAGGAGAGGAAGGGTGGAAGCCAAGCCAAGCCCATGGTATTTCTTCATACATATTAACTCAGCAAGGCTAGTGCACTTTGTAATGCTAACAGTTTATGACTAAATATCTAATTTGTTCTTTAGGTTCATTATTTATATTTATACTAAGTGTGTTCTAAATCTAGGAAACTCTTAGTTTTGTGAAGTCTTTAGGTTTCTCTGGATATAAGATGAGATGATAATCTGCAAATAAGGATAATTTGACTTCTTCCTTTTCAATCTGGATGCCCTTTATTTCACTCTCCTGTCTAATTATTCTGGCTAGAACTTCCAGTGTCATGTTGAATAACAGTGGTGAAAGTGGGGATCCTGGCCTTGTTCCAGATCTTCAAGAAAGGCTTTCAGTTTTTTCCCATTTAGTATGATACTAGTGGTGGGTCTGACATATGTGACTTCTATTGTGTAGAGGTAAGTTCCTTCTTTACCCAGTTTTTGGGAGTTCTTATCATGAAGGGATGCTGACTTTTTTTTAATGCTTTTTCAGTATCAAATGAATGGTGATAAATAAATTCAGTAAAGTTGGAAGATACAAAATCAAATACAAAAGTCAGAGCCAGTATATACCAAAAGTGGACAATCTCAAGAAAGAAACAGAAAAAGTAATCTGATTCACAAAAGCTACAACTAAAATTATCTAGGAATAAACTTAACTAAAGAAGTGAAAGATTTCTATAATGAAAACAATAAAATGACAACAAGAGAAATGGAAGAGGACACACAAAAAAATAGAAAGATATTTCATGCTTATGGACTGGAAGAATCAATATTGTTACAATGTCCAAACTACCCAAAGCAATCTACAAACTCAAGGCAATTCTCATGAAAATAGCCATTCCATTATTCACAGAAATAGAAAAAAAAATTCTAAAATTTATTTGTTACCACAAAAGACTCAATATAGCCAAAGCCCATCCTAAGCAAAAAGAACAAAACTTGAAGAATACATTACCTGACTTCAAATTATACTACAGAGATATAATACCCCAAACTGCATGGTATCAGCATAAAAACAGACACATAGAATGGAACAGAATAGAGAAACTAGAAATAAATTCATAAATCTACAGTGAATTTATCTTCAACAAAGTTGCCAAGAGTATACAGTAGGGAAAGGATAGTGTCTTCAATAAATGGTGCTGGGAAAACTGGATATCCATATGCAGAAGAATAAAACTAGACTCTTATCTTTCACCATATACAAAAATCAAATCAAAATGGATTAAAGGCTTAAATATAAGACCTGAAACTATTAAAAGAAAACATTAGGGAAATGCTTCAGGACATTTCTCTGGGCAAGGACTTATTGAGTGACCCCCAACATAGGCTCCAAAGCAAGATTAGACATACGAGATCACATCAGGCTAAGATTTAACACAGCAAGGGAAATAGTCAGCAGAGTGAAGAGACAATCCACAGACATTTCTCCATGGGAGAAAATATTTTCTAAGTACCTATCTGACAAAGGATTACTAGACTATATAAGGAGTTCCAAAGTTCAATGGGGGGGCGGAGCCAAGATGGAAGACTACAGCCAGCTTTTTAGAGAAGCTCTGGTCCAGAAGGAGGCTGAAAGGACAGAAGTTTAGCAAACTAGCTGATGGTTTGGAGCAGAGCTAAGAGAGAAGATTGAAAAGTGCACTTCAACCTTCCTGAGGTGAGCTGCGACCCCCAAAATACAACCAAAAGGTACAAAATCCACCACCAAGTGGATGGGAGTCCCCTCCCCCACAACAAGGGCTCGCAGTTTACTCCATGCAAACAAGCAAGCAGAGTTCAAACTTCCTCCCACTCTATCCCACGGGAGAGAACCCCTAAAAACTGGACCTCCTACCCCTGTTGGTGTGCCATGGCACTCTCCAGCCAGGCATAAAACTCTAAAACTGTATAAATCTGTATATATTCCCCACCTGCAACATTGCACTCCAAGGAATCCCCACCCACCCACTCCAAGGTCTGGAGGTTTATTACCTATGGAATCCTGATTCTTGGGCATCTCCTTGGGAGAAGTGGAGGGGGAAAGGGCTGGTGCTGTTCTGTGCTGACTATTGTGCGGACGTGAGGAGAGGAGAATCGGCTCAGGGGATGCCAGTGCAGCAATGGTGGTATAGCGGCAGGCTGATGCTATTCCAGCCCCATCCCTTTGGGGTTCCAGACAGCAGCCACAGGCAAGGCACACAAAACTTTCTTGGGTGGAGCGCCAGCCCTCAGGGGGCTAATGCAGCTGAGACAAAAGCAGTGGGTGGGCAGAGGCTAGAATTGACACCTGAGTGTAAAGCAGAATGCAACCTCTGATTTACAGAGAAATCTAGCCGGACAGAAGCCTAATTTAAACATGCAAGGCCCCCCTGCCGAACTCAGATTTCTGGCTGATTTTGCCAGGTAAACCCTGGGAGCAGTGGCCTACTGGAGTGAATAGGGCCACAGACCTGGGGATTACGAGTGACCGAGTGCAAGGTGGGGAAGGAGGTATTAACCTTCCCAGATTAACCCATTTGCCAGGTGGGTCTCTTTGCCCTCATGGAGCACTGGAGCAAGTTATATCTGAACTGCAAGCAGACCCCTCTTATCTAGCTCCCAGAGACATTTGAACTCTTCCACTTGAAATGGGTGCTGACTGGGACAACTAATTTGGACTCCTCAAACCTGGTAGACCACCCAAGGACTATTCAAAGGGGCACCCCAGGTGTATGGTTGAGGGAAGGTTTGAACTATATAAAACTGTATATATTTCCCCCATGCAACATTGAACTCTGAGGAGTCCCCACCCACTCACTCTGAGGTTTGGAGGTACAGAGTCCAGATTCCTGGGCATCTCCTTGAGAGAAGTGGAGGGGAAAGGGCTGGTGCTGTTCTGTGCTGACTATGGTGGGGGCATGAGGAGAGGACAATCAGCTCAGGGGATGCCAGTGCAGCAACAGTGGCATAGCGGCAGGCTGACACTATTCCAGCCCCATCCCTTTGGGCAAGCAGAGGTTCCGGACAGCAGCCAGGCAGGGCGCACATAACTTTCTTGGGTAGAGCGCCAGCCCTCAGGGGGCTAATGCGGCTGAGACAAAGGCAGTGGGTGGGCAGAGGCTAGAATTGACACCTGAGTGTAAAGCTGAATGCAACCTCTGATTTACAGAGAAATCTAGCCGGACAGAAGCCTAGTTTAAACATGCAAGGCCCCCCTGCCGAACTCAGATTTCTGGCTGATTTTGCCAGGTAAACCCTGGGAGCAGTGGCCTACTGGAGTGAATAGGGTCACGGACCTGGGGGACTATGAGTGACTGGGTGTAAGGTGGGGAAGGAGGTATTAAACTTCTCAGACTAACCCTGTTGCTGACTGGGTCCCTTTGCCCTCATGGAGTGGGGCAGACCCCAAAACTGCTTGCTAGAGTCGCACACCTCACGGGCAGCAGCTCCTGCTCTAGGCAGGCACAGAACTTCTCGCTAGTGCTGCAGGTGTCCTGCAGGCAGAGGTGGAGGAATCCTCCATTCCAGGTAGACCCAAAACAGCCTGCAAGAGACACACACACCGCACGGGGGCCAAGGGAGGTGTTCCCCTCTCCAGGCTCCCAAGCTGGATGGGCCTAGAACTCCTTGCTAGAGCCACGCTCGCCCTGCAGGTGGTGGTGGAGGGGTCTACCACTCTTGGAGGGCCCAGAACTATTTGCTAGAGCCACATACATCCCTCGGACAGAGGTGAAGGAGTTCCCCACTCTGGGCTCCCACACTGGGAGGGCACAGATCGGCTTGCTAGCGCTGCACGCATCCAACAGGTGACTGTGAAGTAGTCCCTCGCTTCCCCCCAGCTACTCTGGTAGTGCTAAACTTGAACTAGGACTGATCTGGTTGCTCGCATACCCTGTGCTACCACTGCCATCCATCTACCCCCTGGCTGCTCCAGGGTGCTGAACTAGGACTGATCTAGCCACTACAGTTCCCCTGTTCTACCAGTTGCCCCAGACGGGCTGAACGAGGTCTAATTTGGCCACTCACACTCCTGTGCAGCTGCTGCTGTTCCACTGCACCGGCTGTCCAAGCACCCAAGAACTGGGAGAAGACAAAAGACACACTCTGCCTGTCTCTCTGGGCAACCAGAAGAAGCCACCAACTGAAAGGTTATGATAAGGCCTCCAAACAAGGTAAATGCAGCATGGGGCGGAATTAGCGGAAAAACTCTGGCAACTCAAATAACCAGAGTAGATCAACTCCTCCAAGGGAAAATGGGGAAGACACAATTGAAGACCCCATCCACAAGCAAATGGCTGGGATGTCAGAAATCGAGTTCAGAGTGTGGATAGCAAATAAGATTAACAGAATGGAAGAGAGGAGGGAATTAGAATTTCAAGAAATGATTCAAAAAATGTCTCAAGAAACTATTCGAAAGATGTCTTGAGAATTCAACGATTTCAAGGATAAAATGAAGAAAGATTTAGAAACACTGAAACAAGAGGTTGTAGCCCTCAAGGATCTGAAAGACACAGTGGAATCCCTCCGTAACAGAGTCCAACAGGCAGAA
>CAUYTI010138261.1:0-16836 GCA_963575145.1 Galago senegalensis
ATTATTGCCCTCCAGCATATTTCTTTCTGTGAACTATAGATTTTTGATTTTGAGCAGGTCCATGTACACCCTTAGAGTAGGAAGATTCCATCTTGGAGCTGCATTCTTCAGGGAACATATGAAGCTAAACTACAATGTCTGAGTGAGCATGGGAGGCTGTACCACTTCATTTTTCCCTTTCTAATTATGGACTTGTATTACTGCCATAGCCAAAAACACAGCAGCATTCTGCTCACTAGTTATTTTTACCTGCAAAAAAAAATTTTGGTGATTAAATATAACATGAATCCAATTAGGCAAAACAAGAACAGAGAACCAGCTGAGGTCCTAAATAAAGTATGAATTTTGTCCATTGGATTCAATTGAGGACTTCCTTCAGATATGACTTTTAATATATCATCTCTATTAATATGTTCTAATTTTTGCTCAAAAGATTTATACAGTAGATGTTGTAACTCAATTATATCATCTGTTAACTTTTCATAATTTAACAAATGTTTCCTGATTTTAGTCAAGGGAACAAATTTTCATTATAAAAAACAGGGAGTACACAATAATCAGAAACATAAAAATAACATTTTAATTTGATCTACTTCTCTAAACTATACAATTGATCACCTATCATAATTACTGTATGTTCTAAATAAGCCAATTCATTTGTATTTTGGTATCAATTTGTTTTAGAGAAATCCATATTTTCTCAGCATCTTTATGCCAATAAGACAAAAATTTTTCAGTCTTTATGGATTCAGTGAGGGGTATTTCAGCAGTAGTTGCAGAAGTGGTGATGGCTATAATCACATAAGTTGCCCTATCAGAAAGTCTATAAAATCCTTTTTTCTGTTAGTCAAATTCTGGGCTAAGCTTTCTAGAATGGAATTGGCTGGGGACTTTGCCCATGTTCTCATCATCTTCACAGGAAGACAAATGCCAGCTCTGACATGAAGTAAATAAATCCTGTCTCAGGAAATATAAAATCTCATGGGCATATTAAAACTTGTGAGCATTTCATATTGGCCTGGACAATGTATTTCTCAAGTGTCTTTATTCCAAATAATATTTCCAACTATCCAAAATAGGGATGTTTTACAAAAGCATAAGTAAAATGGGCTTCTTGCCCCTTGAAATAAAAGTTATGTTGAGAATAATTACTAGGTTTATGTGTATGCATACAGTTCCATGCATGTAATCCAAATAAAGCCACTTTAAATTTTCATAAATCAGGTTGTCATGGATAGCCATAAATACCTGGAGCAGGTGCTGCAAAATTACTTTCTTTCCACAAAAGCACCTTTGATTAGGAATATATTATATCAGTGGAATTTATATGATGACTAAGGTAACTAGAACCAGGCACTGATTTTTCCATCACATAGATTGAAAGTCTTCGGTCACTGATAAGTCTAAATTTAGTTTGTCTGAAAGCATATAGAAGCCATGAGACTTTGACCAATGAATCCAATCCACAATATCAGTAACACATGCAGCTTACAATGAGGCAAATGGAACAAGAATGCATGATGCGTTAAAATTAATTTAGGATATGTCATTGCAGTTTGTAAATACATTTCATGATAATAAGAATTTTTTTTTAAGCTAACCCACTGTTGTAAACCAAAAGATAAACAAGGAGGTTCCGGGCTTCTCTTTTCCTCCAGTGACAGAGAGGTCATCCTTATGGTAAGTTTATGGCTCATCTTTGGTCTTCCAGTTGGTGGGTACATCGTATCTCTCCTGTGGAGAAAAGAGCATATCCTCTACCCAATTGCACTACCACAGCAGGAAGCCATTCTCCTTTAAAAGTGTCTTTATAATAAACAGATTGGTTAACAGGTACAGCTATTTGCTCCATTCCTACTTTTGTAGCTGGAGTGTTGACTCTCCAAAAACAAATTAATTGACTTCAGAATCAAAATTTAAAGAATTTAGAGTAAATAGAGCTGAATGAGTTTTATTTTTCAGAAGTGTATTATATCCTATTCCCACTTTCTGTTGAGAAATCATTAATTTAATGTTCAGTTTGGTTGTTTAATAATTGTTTTTCCTGTACTGTTTTCTGAAATATCTGCAATGTTTTTAATAGTATAAACTTTAAAAAATTGTTGGCATTCATTGCAAATCTATGCAGAACCATTATCAGTTTTTATCATTTGAGGAAGGCTCATAATTGCAAAAGCTTCTAATAAATGAGTGATTAATGAATCAGTCTTTTCAGATGGAAGGGCAGATGCCCAAGAGAAATGGGAATAAGTATCAATTGCATGATGAATATATTTAGATTTGCCAAATTCTTCATATTGTGTAACATCCATTTTCCAAAGTTTGTTTGTTTGTAAACCTCTAGGTTTTACACGTGGAGTTAAGTGAGGAATTATAATTGTTTGACAAGAGGTCAAGATCATATGATGTATTTTCCTTCCTTCCATGTGATACATTATTTATGTTTGAGTGAGGAAGTATTGTTATGGTACAAAGCATGTTCTCGTGCTCAATGCATGGTGCCAATTTGTTTATCAATAGAATCATTTTCAGCAGTTAAAGGTCCAGGTGAATTAGAGTGGGCCTGTACATGGATTATGAATATTGGCACACTTGCATTCCGAATTAATTTTTGAAATCTGTCAAATAAAAAAAATTTCTGATTGATCATCAGAAATTGTAGCAGTTTCTATATTTTCCATGGTATATGCCTAATAAATGTGACCAGAAATAATATTTAAAGGACTATCAGTAAAATCTTCTAGTAATGGAATAATAGCAAATAATTCAGCTTTCTGTACTAATTTATAAGGAGATTGTTGAATTTTGTTAATATTATTGCCAACATATCCAGGTACTCTGAATTTCTTACTTTATGTAAAAAAATTCTTAGCATTAGAAAGGGGAGTAGGTGATATAATATGGGGTAATATTTAGAATGTTTCCTTTTCAAATTGGATACATTCATCTTGAAGTTAATGATTATCAATTATACCTAAATAAAAAGATAATACAGTCTGACAATCTTGAGACATAATGAAAGAATCAGAAGTTAGTTTGTTAATTAAAAGAACTATTTTTTTCAGAGTCTTGTCAAACTAATTGACAGTAATTATAAGATCCCTTGATAGTAATATTAGCAATATATTGAATGCAAGTTTGAAATTTTTCTGTAGATTTATGAAGCAAAAAACACCATTCAATAAACGCATTTTGTTGAGTTGGTAAGCCAATAGGAGAATTTTCAGAAGGAAACACACAAAGATAAAAATTGTGATTTTCTACAACTCTAATTGAGCATTTTGAATATGTTGTTCAAGATATTGTAATGCTTTCTCAGCTTCATGGTTTAAATTTCTAAGACTATTTAAATCTGAAATTCTTTCTAATATGGAAAATAAATTAGTTAATGAGTAAGAAGGAATGCCTAGAAATGGCCGGACTGAATGAATGTCTCCATGTAATTTTTGAAAATCATTTAAAGTTCTTAAATAATCTCTTCAAATTTGGAATTTTTTGTGCAATAATTTTCTGTTCAGTAATTTTATATTTTTAGGAACTCTTGGGAAAAAACATTGCATTTTTACAGGGGCTACATAAAGGCTGCATTCATCAAAAAAATAAACAAGCTAATTGTACAATATTATTAAGAACATGCTGATCAGGATGAGCAAATAAAATGTCATCCATGTAATGATAATAAATGCCAGAAGGGAATTGTAAACTGAATATTTGTAAAGTCTGAGGTACATATATTTGACACAAGGTTAGACTGTTTACCATCTCTTGAGGTAAAACATTCCTATGGTATCTCAAATTAGGGAAACTATTATTTCAAGGAGGAATTGTACAAGCAAATCTTTCAGAATCTTTGGGCATCAAAGGTATGCCAAAGTAATAATCTTTTAAGTCAACAATTACTAAATTAATAGCTTTAGAAATTAATGAAGAATTAGGAATCCTTGGTTTAAAGGGTCCCATAGGTTGAATTACAGAATTTAATTTTCTGAAATCCATTAATATTCTCCATTTTCCTGATTGCATTGTAAGCACAAAAATAGGAGAGTTCCATGTATTCACATATGTGACCTAATTTTATTTGTTTAGTAACTAGTGAATAGAGAGCTTCTAAATTTTTTTCTTTGGAGGGGTCACTTCACAACCCATATGTTTTTTTCAGATTTATAAATAAGAGATAGTGTGCAGCACTCAGCAGTGGCCCCTAGGAATATTGCTCCAGGAGAACAGGAAAACCTAGACCTGGCCTGTCTTTGCTGAGTCTCACATCTTCCCCTCATTCAGGAGGAGGAGGTTGGGAATAATCATATCCCATATCAACCATCATGTTTTTAAGAGAATAAGACATGGTAAGTATTGCTAACATAGTGCCCCCCTTCTGTAAAATATCTCTGCCCCATAAAGTGATAGCAATAGGAGCAATATAAGGCTTTATTTGTCTGACTGACCATCAGGCCCTTTGTACAAGATAAAGTTTCTGTAATTTTCTCAATGATAGACATAGTTTCAAGGCACACAAATGTGGCTTGGGTGTGTTGCTTAGGCCAGGCAGGAGGACAAATGAATAAAGCAATGATAGAAACATCAGCACCAGTATCTACAAGTCCTTCTGACTTAGTGCCATCCTGGAAAGTGACCTGACATCCCAGTTCAGAGTCATTCAAAAAGCATGCCAGAAAACATGAGTTCCAGTAATTCCCAAATTTCCATATCTTTGAACAGGGACATCCTTGCTCTTGTAATAAGACAAAAGTAACAACTGTGCAATACACTATCCCACTGATAACATGATTGGTTGAGTTATATAAGACAAGATGAAAATTTCAACATTTTAATCTGTATCTATGACACCTATATGTATATGCAGTCTTTTAATAGTGGAACTGCTTCTTCCTATTATTAATCCAACTAACTATGGATTGGACCATTTAGTCCTGTAGCTAAAGTATATGGGCCATCACGAGAGTTCAAAGAAACATTTTCAACCACTGGCAAATCCAATGAAGCACTACTATGAGTACCATGATACAAATGTGAAACTAAAATCTTAGTAACAGTTTGGTCAGGCTGTGAAACAAGTGTAAAACTCTGCGAAATAGAGTGTGGCCCCTCAATGTTGTTATTTAAGAGCTCTGGGTGTTGGAAGTTGCCTGAATGTTGGCATGTGTCACCCCTGAGCTGACCCGATATGCTTGAGTCTTCAAGCCCATTTTGTTATCCAGGTCCCAGGTCTGGCCCATTATTGAGTTTTATGACTACCTTGGTAGAAGGATATTATCATCCTTATCCTTAATAGATCTATATTCATTAGCCCAATGCCTTCCTTTTTGCACTACCTACAAACTGTAGGTAACAGTGGAGGTTCAGAGGATTTCTGCTCTGTGTCTTTACGACAGTTGCTCCAAATGGGACCAGACTTGCAACAATTAGAGCAATCAGGATTCTTAGTTTTTAAAGTGGCAGCCATCTGAGCACAAATTTGATCTCCAATTAATACAGGCTGGAAGGAGCTAGACCCTACAGTTTTACAGGCTCTAAGTAATTTATCATGAAGACATGTTTTTCATTTTAAATCTCTGTTAGTATGCAGTGACAATCATCATTAACATTCTCATATGCAAGATAAAGCAAAAGCATATCTTTGCATTTCAATTCCTGGAATGGCCTGCTGAATGACGGCACTGAGTCTCACAAAAAATTCAGCTATGTTTCATTTAGTCCCTGTATTATTTTGGTAAAGAATTGTCTGCCTTCTGGCTTATCTAACAGAGCTGATGCATGTAATAAACTCCTCTGTGAAAGGTTAAAAGTAAAAGTATTATTGTAAAACTCAAGCTTTCTTGTATGTCACCAATAGTCTCCTGAGCCTGTCAATTAGTCATAAGAGAGATTAAGGTTAGAATCATGCCATTTATTAGCTTCATTTCTCTACCAAGAACAGAATTGTAAATATTAGCAGGTGAATGAGCAATTTTAGTGAGATGTTCCTAGTCCCTGGGGATAAGAAATTGATCTCCACAATAAGAACATAAATGGTATTGAGTATATAGTGTAGTATACCCATAAGCAATTACAACATCTTTTAATATTTTAAGGAATTTAAGATCTACTTCAGTATACAGTATTTAATTCTTAACTGTTGGATCAGGAAGGTGTGAAACCAGCATGAATAAGCTCAGATCCCTATTATGAGTGCCAGCTTCTTCTAAAGAAATTTCAGGCTCTGTTAGAATTCTCACATCTGAAGGAGTAGGTAAAATTACTCTTTGCACTTGTCTAGAAGACTCTAGACTCTTATATTCATAAGGCGGCACTGAAAGGACCATATGAGTAATAGAATAAAACTGCTTAGGTCTATACTCTGGAGATAAAGAACAAGAGAGTAAAGGTCTAGGCTCCTCAGACAGAGTAGGAGGTTGTGGGAAAAGCACATAAGTATAAGGCACGGGATGCATTGGACTAATACAAGAGGTAGTGTGAGTAAAGAAGGCTTCTGTTTCATATTGTCAATTAAATCAATATATTCTCTAATGACACTCTTTGGGTTTGACTTTTTCTTGCAACGATTGAGCAAAAGAAGAAAGAGGCAATGCTTCCTCCTCCGGCTCTTCCTTGGAAAGGACCTTATTATCTAAATGTCCTTTCATGTCTGAGACCATCAATTTAGCAATTTTAGCTCTTGGTCACCTTTTTACAGACACTGGTTTATGTACTTGTTTGCTTTTTTCATTAGCAAAAATATTGCAAAGCTATCTTCACCAAGTAATAAACAGTCCACACAGATTTATCAATATATTATCTTGTTGATGAAATCATTTTATGTCCTGTCCCATGTCTTCCCACACAGACAAATTCAATTGATTATGAGATTCAGGAGAAAAGCAATGACAACAATTATGGATGGTTGCAAAAAGATGGCAGATAGATGGAGTTATGAAAGAGACACCTATAGTGTCCAATTAAGACGTTAGTAATTGAATATATTCATCCTCAACAGAAATTGTATTTCCCACCTCAATGTCCCTTACATGAAAGCTTGTTGAGAGTCCTGAGTACTCACAGCTCAGTAGTAAACTCGATTTCACCCAATTCCAGTGACCCAATTCCAGTGTTCTTACCTTAAGGTAGGTGAGCAGAAGCTCCATCAACAGTTAAAGATTCGAGGCATCCAAATACCCTGCTTGCTGCACCAGATGTTGCTATTCTCAGGGATAAATGATCACTGATTCAGAGAAAAGCAGAGAAGATGAAATGAATAGCATGAAAAAGAGACTGAGGCTAGATGAAACTCTCAGAAACTATCTATATTTATTGATCCCCTTATATACTCTACATATTCCCATAAGTTTTAAAATAACAGTTAAAAAGCAAAGGGAAATCACAGAAACTGCCATGAAAATTCCAATTCAGTACAATTACTTCTGAGCACTTATACAATTGATCAAATTGAGAATTTTTAACTTGGGGTTAAACCATAAGGGCGGCAGACTGTCTGTTCTGTTACTCCATTTCCTTAAATTGAAACTATTTTGTTAATGAGGAGAAAGGGAAAAAGTGCAATGGCCCAGTGGCTTGCCATGTGTTCAGTAACCAGCTATAAACCTGAATGGCCCATTCCTTTCTTTGAACTGTAGCGCTCTGCTTTTCAGTAGGCCCAGGCATGTTCTCAGAGTGAGGAGATTCTATGTTAGGGCTATGTTCTTTGGGGAACACTTAAGGCTAAACTGACATGTGTGAATATTGGGGGATTTACACCTTCAAAGACCTGCAGTTATTTATGATGATCATGGGAAATATCAGACTATCTTCAAATTTCCATCTATCACTAATTTAACAAAATTGTGTCTAAACTTTTGGCTTCTTGGCCACACTGCATGTTGAAGACTTATGTTGGATCACACATACAATAAACAGTAACTAATGAAACCTGATGAGGATAAAAGAGATCCATGCATAGTTTTGGTGATCTCTTATTATGAATATGTAAAACAGCCATGGCATACTCTCCATGTGTTACAGAAGCCTGAGATTTTGACAATCCTCAAAGTCCCCCACAAACTCATTTATTAAGTAGAGCTCAATGACTTATCCCATGCATGACTACAATATTTCAATGCTCTAAACAGAATAATTTATCTTACCCCCTAAGCCTCACTGTTAGAGACAATGGTGAGCAAGAAAAAGACAACCTCAGAAATGACCTACAATTGGGTATGTCCTCAAATAGAAATGACAATCAAGTGTTGTGTCATTTACCTATAATTGCATATACTCCAGAGGCTGAAGCAAGAGATTCACTTCAACTGAAGAGTTGAATGTCATTTTGTGCTATGATGAGGTCATGGACAATCTACATTGTGGAACAGACTGAGATTTGGTGTCATGAATATTAATGAAAGAAAAATAGAAAAAATGAAAGAAAGAAGGAAATGAGGAAGGAAGGAAGGGAAGGAAGGAAGGAAGGAAGGAAGGAAGGAAGGAAGGAAGGAAGGAAGAAAAAAAGAGAGGAAGAAAGAAAAAAATTTTTGCTAGCTACAGTTTTTAAGAGTGAAATTATGAGGAAAGGTCAGTACAGAGATGTAATCTAGGAATACATAGAGGAAGAGATTTATTGTCGTTTCTGAGGGGAGGAGGGAACAATGAGTCAGGACAAGTTTGTTTGCGGTTGGTTCATTAAGAGACTTCCAGTTGATCTAATGGGTAATGGTCATCCAATGACATCTGGTTCCTGGTCTTAGACTGACTAAGTCAAGGGAATATTGGCCCAGATTGAAAAGTGTAATACAATGTGTGGAGTGTATAAGTTTCATATTTACTGTGCATCAGTTCCTGACTTGAGTGAAGAATTCACTGTGAGGGCCGTTTAGAGTGATTACAAGAATCTAAGAGACCAAAGTGTCACAGTTGTGTAAAAACTGAAGTCTTGACTAATAGAGGTTGTAGGAAAAAAATTCCCTGTGAGAGATTAATTTTTCCATTTAACATCTAATATAGGGGAAATTTTTAACACTAGATCCGTGGTCAAAATTAAAAATACTAGCCATGCAATGTGGCATGCACTTGTAGTTCCAGCTACTCTGAAGGCTGATAGAACTGGCCTAAGCCCAGGAGTTGGAGGTTGCTGTAATCTGTAGATGCCACAGAACTTTACTGAGTGTGATAAATAAAATAAGTCTCTGTCTCTATAAAAATTAAAATTAAAAATGAGAAATATCTCAAATAAAAATGATTATGTTCATGTATCAAGACAGTGTCTTATTTTGTTACCTTTAGTAGAGTATCCGGGTATCATCGTTCACAGCAAACTTCAAGTGTTCTCATCAAGCTAGTGTATTCTCTCAGCTGGCATTCCAGTAGCCTGCATAACATTAGGCCATTTTTTATACTTCAGAAATAGGTACCTCATTTGTACTGAGGCTTGTCTCCAATTCAGTATCTCAAAAAATCGAACTGATGGGGCCTCCCAAATTACCAAGAAGAGAGGCATGCAGAACCACCCCTGGCCACAAAATTTAGTTTGAGATATACCGCATCTTCCATGTGTGAAATGGTGGCTCAGCTTGAGCGTGGTGAGTTTGAAAATGTTCTCAGCCATTCTGCAACAACAAAAAAAATCGCTGGGCATTGAGGCAGGCAAATGTAGTTCAAGCTAGTGGGGAGGCTGAGGCAAAAGAATGGCCTGAGCCCAGGAAATGGAGGTTTCTGTGAGCTGTCATGGAACAGCAGTCTACCATGTGTGATGAATTTAAATTCTGTCTCAAATAATAAGAACAAATAGCATCGTATTTAAGTGTCTCTATGCAGTTTTACAATCTGAATTGCAGCTTGACTCTCACTGCTATACAATATCTCAATTTTTGTGTCAGCCTAGAGAAATGGAATCTCAGCTTTTAATGTAATCATTATGGTACAAATGGGAAATCACTTCATAAGGAGGGCTAATAAATGTCCAGATCAAATACTTGCAGGACACCAGCTGAAGTGAGCAATAAAGTCCAGTGAAGATCTTTCACCAGAAGTCTGGATAGGAAAACATTGCTGGATGAAGTCACTACACAGTTACCATGGATGACATCACAATGGGTGTTTCCCTTGTTTACCATCTTTTTTGTTTTGTTTTGTTTATTATTGTGTCTTCAATGTATTATTTTTTATTAAATCATGACTTTGTGCATTGATGCTTTTATGGGATTCAGGGTACTACTTTGCTGTAAAATAAGAAATGTTTACATTTAACTAAGTAAAACATCCATCACAATTAAACTTATTTCTTAATAGCTCTGGAATGTATCATTGCATCATTAAAATTAGGCAAGGTCCCCCAAATACCCTCCCTCATCTCATATCCATGCTCCTCTCTATTCTCTCTCCTCTTTTCTTCTCCTTTCAGGACTGTACTTATATTTTGCCTGTTATGACTGTACTTATGTTCTCATGAGTGTGTAGGTGGTTGTATGTGGATGTAATAGTAGTATTGAGTATATCAGATATCTCTTTTTTCCATTCTTGAGATTTTTAACTAAGAATAAAATGTTCCAGATCCATCCAGGTGTCTTTGTTATAAAATAATTTTTGATCATCTGCGAGTATACTTTGTAGAGGAGTTGCAGGATCGAGTGGTCAGTCTACATTTAGTTTATTGAGAGTTCTCCAAATGTATTTCTGAAAAAGGTGTATTAATTTTCATTCCCACCAGCAGAGTAGAAATGTTTCCTTCTATCTTCCTCAATGCCAACCATCATAGTTTTGAAATTTATGATGTGGGCTAATTGTACTGGAATTACATTATAACAAAAATTAGTTTTGATTTGTATTTCTCTGATGATTAAGGACGATGATCATTTTTTCATGTGTTTGTAGGCCATGCCCCTATTATCATGTGAAAAGTTTCTGTTCAAGTCTCTTGCCCACACAGTAATGGGGTTATATATTCTTTTCTTAGAGATTAGTTTGAGTTATTTGTAGATTCTAGTTATCAAACCTTTTTCAGAATCATAACCTGCAAAATTTTTCTCTTATCATGAAGGTTGTCTGTTAGCCTTACTTACTGCGCTCTTGGCTGTGCAAAAGCTTTTTAGTTTGATCATATCCTAGTAATTGGTTATTGATTTTGTTTCAATTGCCTAGTGGTTTCTTCATATAAAATATTTCTCAGGCCAATTTCTTCAAGTGTTTTCCCTATACTCTCTTCCAGTATTGTCATAGTTTCATATCTTTTTTTCTTAATTAAGTCATAGCTGTGTACATTAATATACTCATTGGGTACAGTGTACTGCTTTTTTTTTTTTTTTTGAGACAGAGCCTCAAGCTGTCCCCCTGGGCAGAGTGTTGTGGCATCACACCTCACAGCAACCTCCAACTCCTGGGCTCAAGCGAGTAAAGAAGAAAGAAAAAAAAATTTGCAGGGTACAGTTTCCATGAGCAAAATTATGAGGAAATGTAATTCAGGTCTAAAGGAGGAAATTTTCTGTGGTCTATTCTGGTTGTAGGGAACAATGAGTTAAGACAAGTTTGTTTGCAGTTGGTTCCTTAGTAGAATGCCAGTTGATCTGAAGGGGAGGGGTCAATCAGAGGTATCTTGTCCCTGTTCTTTGACAGATTAGAGCAAGGGAATATTGTCTCAGATTGAAAAGTGCAACAGAAGGAGTAGAGTATAGAATTTGGATATTCTAGTGTACAAAAAACCTGATATGCATCAAGAATTCACTGCATTGACAGTTTAGGGTGGCTAAAAGTATCTAAGAAAACAAAAGGTCAGAGTTGTGGAAAATCTGAAGCCTTGAGTAAGAGGATTTTAGGAAAAAACATTTCCCTAAGAGAATAATTTCACCAGTTGACATCTAATCTAGGGGAAAATTATCAACACTAGATCCATGGTCAAAAGTCTAAATAATAACTAGTTATTTTGGAATGCACCTGTATTCTCAGCTACTCAGGAGGCTGAGAGAAGAAAATCATCTAAGCCCTGGAGTTGAAATTTGCTGTGATCTGTAGATGACATAGAAGTTTACTGAGTGTGTAAATAAAGTAAAGCTGTGTCTCTATAATTAAAAAGAAAGTAATGGGGTACTTCAGGCAAAATAATTGCCTGAGCTCAGGAGATAGAGTTTTCTGTAACCTGTAGCAGCCCATATAGCCTATGGCTAGGAAGAGTGAGAGTTATAAGAAATACCTATAATGGAACAAATTGGTAGAAAAGGCATGGAGAGATATTTAGGTCACCTAACAAGAATGAGAGCTCGCAAGATGAGAGCAGTTGTGAATTGTCAGTCTCTTCACCTGTGGTGTTGAAAAGCATGAGATAAGCCTTATTTAGGGTTGGAGGAGAAGGTAGTCAGGCATGCACTTTCTGTCATGGACTCGCTTATTCTGACTCTACCTCCTCACCTGCCTGTAGATGGCCAGCATGGTGTCCTGCTGAAGATTAATATGATCTACTATAGAATAAGCTATATCTATGCTAAGAAGACTGCTTAACTCTCTCTAAGACACACACTCTCTCTCTACCTAAGGTATATAGCCCTTGGGCACCTCAGAGAAACTTTTCCTGAGCAAGGTAGCTTAGTGGACCATGACCGGAAACTACCCAAGCCAGGCCCAACTCCTGGCTCTGGCAGTAACCTTTGACGGCACAGCACTCTACTGAGAGTGACAAAGTGAAAGTCTGTCTCAAGAAAAAAAAAAAGTAGAAGGAGCATCCTACTTAAATGTTGCTAGGGAATTGTACCATGTGGAACTCAGCTGGAGTCTCAATCTTGCACAAAATCTCAAATTTTGTATCAACATAGTAACTGGAATCTCAGTTGTTAATGTAATCAATAATGCATTAATAAAACATCACTTCTCTGTCTGTGGTTGGAGGGCTACAAAATGTTCTGAATATAAAACTTGAAGGATGTGCTCCTCCTACACCTCCACCTGGGTCTCATGAATGTGCTTTCCAACCATTGATGCAGCCCGCTCCCCTGGGAAAGCCACTTTGGGCACACAAGCCTCACTTCTGCTCCTCGGGTCATTGGCTCCTAGCAATTGTTTGCCACAACTTTCCAGCTTCGGTGCAAGTCCGGCCTGGGTGAGGGAAACTCACCAACGGAGCTGAGTCTCCGGTATCCGAGCTGCTGAGCGCTGCATTGAGGGATGAGAGTTTTCTGCCTTGGGGTGTCCAACAAAGTGTTGGGAGAAAAAGGAGAAGTTAGAGAGGGGAGGGTGTAGGCCAGGGTTGATAACCTTACCCAAAATGCACACACACCCGAACACTGAGACACATATCATAAAGCACACACACACTGAGCCATCCCACATGGCCCAGATGGCTGCTCATTGCTCTGCAATTGCCCAGCACAAGACTGCTTTGGTGTTACTAGAAAAAAGACAAAGAAGATCCTGTAATGTGTGGGAGACATGAGAATTAGAGATATCTAGGGTGAAAGAGTAAAGGAAACTTTGGTTTGAGTCGCTAAAGTGCCTGGAATCTGGGTCTGTACATGCCTGGACACCTCCCTACAGAGGGACTCCCAGCTGCTCTTTGGTGTTACTAGAAAAAAGACAAAGAAGATCCTGTGAGGTGTGGGATAAATGAGAATGAGAGATATCTAAGGTGAAAGAGTAAAGGAAACATTGGTTTGACTCGCTAAAGCGCCTGGAATCTGGGTCTGTACATGTCTGGACACCTCCCTATCGAGGGACTCCCAGCTGCTATCAGCCCATGCCCACCAGAGCCTAGAAAACCTCCTGCATCTGGGGACTCCTGTTTGAAGGTTTTGCAATGCTGGGGCATGTGGGCAGGGGTGATGTGAGGAAGAGCCCCACCATGGAGGAGGTGAAAGTTCAGTCTCCCCAGGTTTTCAACACCTTTGATCAAGGGAAGTTCTTAGGCTTGCTCCAAGAGATGAAGTCGCTTCAAAAAGGAGAAGGGGAAGAAAGCATGGGGACTATCTATTACCAATTAGAGGATATTTTGCCTGTCATGTCTCTCTAAATGTGTGAGCCCAGCAACAGCAGGAATTTCTTCACAAATTTCCATTTTCCCAGAATCATAGCTTCATTTTCAGGCCACATCTCATGCACATACATTCATATGATGTGAAGATTTGTGTTTTTATACCATCTGGAAAGAAGACATCAAGAACAACTTGAATGAGAAAGAAAGAAAGAAAGAAAGAAAGAAAGAAAGAAAGAAAGAAAGAAAGAAAGAAAGAAAGAAAGAAAGGAAGGAAGGAAGGAAGGAAGGAAGGAGGAAGGAAAGTAGGAAAGAAAAGAAGGAAAGAAGAAGGAAAGAAGAAAAAAGAAGGGGATTCTGGAAAGCTGGTAGAAGGGTAGCAACGCTGTTCAAGAGGCTCCTGAGCAAAGGAAGAAAAACTAGTTGGAATCAGCATCTATGAAGCCAAAAACAAGGAGTTGAGCACAGAAAAATTTGGCAAGCTGCAAATCCAAGAAAGAGCTTTTTAAAACACAAAATACAGGTACAAAGTGGGTGGTGAGTGGTAGCAGAGAAGTCCCGTGCTCTGGGCAGGCACAGAACTACTTGCTAGAGCCTTCTGCACCCCAGGGTTTATGGCAGAGGAGACCCTCACTCTCTTAGGTCCCAGAATTGCATGCTAGAGCCACATACCTTATGGAAGACAGAGGAGATCCCCACTCCAGGGCTCTGGGTGGGTCCAGAACTGCTTCCTAGAGTAGCATGCCTTCTATGGGTGGCGGTTGGCCTCCTGGCAGGCACAGAACTACTTGCTAGAGCCTTAAGCACCCACACAGGTGGCAGCGTAGGAGTCTCCCACTCTAGGAGGGCCCAGAACTGCTTGGTAGAGCTGCGTGCCTCCTGAGGGGCAGAGGAAATTTCCACTCCAGGGCTCTGGGCAGGCCCAGAATTGCTTGCTAGAGCCACACACCTCCTTCAGGCAGTGGTCCAGTGTTAGTAGAGGAGCCTCTTGCTCCAGGAAGCCATAGAATTACTTCATAGAGCCTCGCACACCCCACGGGCAGTGTTGGAGGATTCCTCGACTTTGGGCAGGCTGAGAACTACTTGCTAGAGTCACACACCTCACGGGAGGCAGAGGAGACCTCTGACCCAGGCTTCTGCTCTGGGCAAGCCCAGAACTGCTTGCTAATGTCAAGAGCATCCCGTGGCAGTGGCGGAGGAGTTCTTTATTCCAGGAAGACCCAAAACAGCTTGCTAGAGACACGCACATCCCACGGTGGCCAGAGGAGTTCCCCGCTCCAGGCAACTGTGGTGGATGGGTCCAGAACTGTTTGCTAGAGTCAGGTTCATCTTGCAGGTGGAGATGGAGGAGTTCCCACTCTAGGCTCCTGCACTGAGAGGGCACAGATAGGCTTTGTAGTGTAGTGGGCAATGGTTGAGGAGACCTCCGCTCCCCACTTAGTTACACTGGCAGGACTGAACTAGGAGTGATCTGGTCACTTGTGTGCCCTAAACTACTGCTGCCATTCTCCCACACCCTGGCTGCTCCAGGGAGGCTGGCTTAACTAGGACTGATCTAGATGCTATACTTCCCCTGTTACACCAGTTGCCCTTGTGGGACTGAAATAGCACTGATCCAGCTACTGCTGCTCTCCTGTCCCCTGAATGCCCCAGCAGTCTGGATGAGGTCTAATCTAGCTACACACACTCACGTGCAGCTGCTTCTGTTTCACTGTGTCCTGGTTGTTCCAGCACCCAGGAACTGGGAGAAGACAAAAGACACACTCTGTCTGGGTCTCTGGGAAACCAGAACAAGTGACCAACTGAACAGTTCTGATAAGGCCTCCAAACAAGGTAAAGTCAGCATGGGGTAGAATCAGCAGAAAAACTATGGCAACTGGAATAACCAGAGTAGATCAACTTTACCAAGGGAAAATGAGGTAGATGCAGTTGAAGACACCATCCATAAACAGATGGCTCAGATGTCAGAAATAGAGTTTAGAATGTGGATAGCAAATAAAAGAATGGAAAAAATGAAAGAATTAGAAATCCAAGAAATTATTCAAAATATTTCTTATGAAATAATTCAAAAGATGTCTCAAGAATTAATTGATTTCAAAGATAAAATGATCAAAGATTTTGAAACACAGACAAGAAATTTCAGCCCTCAAGGATCTGAAAGGCATGGTGGAATCCCTCCGTAACAGAGTGGAACAAGCAGAAAAAAGGATGTCTGATTTTGGAAGAGGCAGAAGAGACAATCTCTGATTTTGAAAACCAAGCTTTTGAAGAAGCCCAGGAGCACAAAGATCAAAAGAAATTTAGAGCAAATATGGATCTCACTCTCAGAGAGGTCTTGGATAATTTGAAGAAAACTAATATTCACATTATAGTAATCCCTTAAGGTGATGAAGCTGCTTCACAAAACACAGAAGCCCTTCACCATGAAATTATGAAAAAGAACTTTCCATACATGCCAGGAAATTCTGAAATTCAGATAGCAGATAGTTTCAGAACCCAAGCATGACTCAACCCAAACAAGACATTCCCCAGACACATTAAAATTAACTTCACCAAAATTAAGGTGAAAAAGAAAATTCTGAAAGCAGTCAGATGTAAGAAAATTATAACCTACAAGGGGAAGAGTATTAGGATGACTTCACATCTCTCAGCTGAAAACTTTCAGGCTAGAAGAGGACGGTCATCGACTTTTAATCTCCTATAATGAAATAACTTTCAACCCAGGAAACTGTATCCAACTAAACTGAGTTTCATTTATAATGGATAAATTAAATACTTTAATGACATTCACATGTTGAAGAAATTTGCCATAACTAAACCAAATAACCAGTAAATTCTCAAACCTATCATCCATAACAACTAGGGCAATCCTCCACAACAAAAGTAAACCCACTCAGAAA